>ML370158.1:0-30674 GCA_005239525.1 Nicotiana knightiana
ATTAATATTTACAGCAAAATAGTATAGAATTTGGGTGTGGTCAAAAATTAGTTGTTCACACAAGTGCATGAGCATCAACTAGGAATATAAAATAAAATACAGCATTTGGCTGGAATACAGATTGGACAGGAGAAATATAAATACTCTAAAGGAGACTCTGTTGGCTGCGGGTCGTAATATGGAGTGCAGCTCACCTAAGTCCCCGCACGTATACACGCCTCTGCTAACAGGGCCACTAGAGATATATGCACCTGCACAAAACTGTGCAGCAACTGTAGTATGAGTACGTAAATCAACGCGTACCCAGTAAGTATCTCATCTAACCTTGAAGAAGTAGTGACGAGGGATCAACTCCGACACTTGCTATGGCTAGAAATATAATACCGATATTATAATTAGGATGGATTTTATAGAACGGTTGTAAACTCGATAACATGAAGTAAGTAAGCAATTCGGTTATTCCAGAAGTTTCCAAATTAATTTTTCCGTCATTTAACACTTTGTATATCAGGCCAATGAAGAAATAACAAATATTATTAATTCCAAAGATTTATCATGTGCAAACAATGTCGAGGTCGTACGGCCTGTTCCAACATAAATATTTAAAATGTGCACTGTCGAGGGTCGAATGGCACGAACCATAGATGCATTTATCTTCTACCGAGGCGTTCGGACCGCTCCACAAAAAGAAAACACATTTAAAACAACCAATTCAAGATTCATTAAGGGGCAACTATTCAAGGAAATACCAATTCTTATTAACGGCAAGAAAAATGAAGTTTAACCTTTTACAAATCTTTTATCAAGTTTCAATATGATTTAAACAATTAAATTAACAAGTATGTTGCAACATCGCTAGTATAACATGATTTGGATCCTAGACTACCCGGACATAAGCATAATAGTAG
Organism: Nicotiana knightiana; assembly: GCA_005239525.1. Lineage (NCBI taxonomy): Eukaryota > Viridiplantae > Streptophyta > Magnoliopsida > Solanales > Solanaceae > Nicotiana > Nicotiana knightiana. The sequence continues at coordinate 909 of ML370158.1, forward strand.
TTAGGCATGGACTCTCGTCACCTCGTGCGTACGTAACCCCCACAAATTGAAGCACATATTAACTTAATTCACCTATTGGGTTAATTCCCTCTTACAAGGTTATATAAGTGACGTACCTCGCTCCGAGGTCCCATAACTGGTTCCAACACCTTTCCAACAACTCAAACCGATGCCTATCGCTCCAAAATTATTCAATAAACGTGCAAATCCACAAATATATGCTTAATACTCATTATAATTAAATTCACAACAATTCCTAACTCCGCTCGAAAAGTCAATAAAAATCACCCTCGGGCCCACATGCCCGGATTCCAAAAAATTTTGAAGATAAACTTTAGCCATACACCACGAACTCAAATATATAATTTATTCCAAATTCCATGTCTAATTTCGTGGTAAAAATCCAAAAATGTAAATTTCTAAGTTTTCCTTCAAAAGCCCAAATTTCCACAAATTTCATGCCTACATCTATGTATAAACCTTGTATGTAACTCACAACTAGAAGAAACCACTTACCTCATGCTTGGTGATGAAAATGGTGCTCCAAAATCGCTCCTAGGTCGGCTCCCATGGAGGAAAATGAAATGAAAATGGCCAAACTCCCGTTTTAAAACCTTATTGCCCAGGCGACCTTCTTCGTAAACGTGGCAAGCTCCTCGCGTTCGCGAAGCAATATCAGCTCCAGCTCCAAAATTACCAAACGCGAGACCCCGCTCGCGAACACGTTGCTTAACCGAGTGACTCATTTCAAATGTGTTGCACACTTCGCGAACGCGAAGGCCTAAACTCCCCTGGGCCAGTTCCCCTTCGCGAACGCGTGAACTCCTTCGTGTTCGCGAAAAACAAAACCATAACTAGATATTAGCAGCAACTCAGACCAACTTGGTCCAAAACCATCCCGAAACATACCCAGGGCCCCCTAGGGCCCTGTCCAATTGCACCAACCAGTCCCATAACATAGCACGGACCTGCTCGAGGCCTTAAATTACATCAAACATCATTGAAATCATGAATCGCACCCCAATTCGAACTTAATGAACTTTAGAATTTAGAACTTCCACATCTGATGCCGAAACCTATCAAATCACATCCGATTGACCTCAAATTTTGTATACAAGTTAAATTCGACACTATGGATCCAACTTCCGGAATCAGAATTCAACCCCGATATCAAAAATTCCACTCCCGGTCAAATTTCTCAAAAACTTTTAAATTTCCAAGTTTCGCCAAATGATCCCGAAATGGCCTACGGATCTCCAAATCCACTTCCAAACGCGCTCCCAATACCAGAATCACCATACGAAGCTATTCCTAGACATAGAATCCCAAATGGACATCGACAACATTGAAATACACCTCAACCTAAATTTATGAAATTTTTTCCAATTTGCCAACTTCCACAATAGGCGTCAAAACACTCATGGGTCATCAAACCCCAATTCGGACATACCGCCAAGTCCAAATCATCATACGAACCTGTTAGAACCTTCAAATCCCAATTCCGAGGTTGTTTACTCAAAAATCACACTTTTGTCAATTCCTCTAACTTAAGGCTTCCGAAATTAAAATTTTCTTTCCAAATCAACTCCGAACTTCCAGAGATTCAATTCCGATCACGCGTGCAAGTCGTAATACCTGAAGTGAAGTTGATCATGGCCTCAAACTATCGAACGATGTGCTAGATCTCAAAATGACCGGTCGGGTCGTTACATGCAGTTACACTAGATGACAACAACTTCAGCTTTTCCGTTAGTCCGAAAATCCTATTTGTTAACCATCAGGAATCCACCTGAGGCTCTCGGGACCTTAACCAAATATACCAACACGTCCCAAAATGCAATACGAACTTATTCAAAGTCTCAAACCACGTCGAACAACATCGAAATCATGAATCTCCCCTCGAATCAAACTTATAAATTTCCAAATTTTCAAATTCTATAACTTGCGCTGAAACGTATCAAATCAATCTGGAATGACTTTAAAATTTGCACACAAGTCCTAAATGACATTACGACCTATTCCAACTTTTGGAATCGAGATCCCACCCCGATATCAAAACGTCCATTCCCGGTCAAAATTTGTAAAAATTTCCAACTTTCGCGACTTCGCCAATTAATGCAAAATGACCTACGGGCCTCCAAATCCACATCCGGGCGCGCTCCTAAAAACAGGATCACCATATGAAGCTATTCCAAGACTCGAAATCCCAAACGGACATCGATAAAATTAAAATACACTTCAACCCAATTTTATGAAATTCTTCCAAATTGTCAACTTTCTACAATAAGCGCTGAAATGCTCCCGGATCATCTAAAACCCGATCCAAACTTACGCCCAAATCCAAAATCATCATATGAACCTATCGGAACTTTCAAATCCCAATTCTGAGATCATTTACTTAAAAGTCAAACCTTAGTCAATTCTTCCAACTTAAAGCTTCGGAATTTAGAATTTCCTTTCCAAATCAACTCCAAACTTCCCGAAATTTGATTCCGACCATACATACAAGTCATAATACCTAAAGTAAATCTACTCAAGGCCTCAAACCGCCAAATGATACATCAGATCTCAAAACGACCGATCAGATCGTTACAATATAGCGCATGCAACCCATGTGCTATATTTAAACTTTATTGACCTACCAATAATTGATTTGAACTTTACTGACCCACCAATAAATGAGGGTTTAGTGCATGCATAATACGCGCTACATATATAGCGTGTATTATGCATGCGCTATACCCTCAATTATTGTACCCCCAGACTGATTTTTTTTCCTATTTTAGGAGTTTCATTCTTTCGGTAAATATTCATTCAGGATCCTCCAAGTCTTTCGAAAAATTTGTTTAATTTACTTAGTTTCAGTGCATTTAATTTTTTAGCATTACAATATGTCTAGACGCAATAACATACGAAGGTGTTATTAGTCAAAGTGCAATCTAGGGCGCAGACGATGGATGTGTAAACAAGTTGTAAGTTATTATTATTGAAAGTTATGTTTGTTAATCACTTTTATATAACATGTATTAATAGTCTTTTATTATCATCCCCGTTGGTAGGACGAAAATCAATGTGATTTTGAAGAATGGTATGATGAACCCATTAACCATGAATACTACAAATCATGTTTGCTAAACATTTGAAATCTGATCGGTGAGTACGAACACCAGATCTTGAAACTGCAAGAACAACTTGCGTCACTGAAGAAGAAACTAAAAGAGGCAGAAGAAGAAAATAATCGGTTGGTAAAGAAATTTAAGTGGTTGAAGCATAGAATAATGGGTGATAGTGACTAAACAAACACATGGATTATTTAAGTGTAGTTTTTTATTTTTATGTTGTACGTGTCATGTATTATCTTTAATGTTAATGAATTTAAATTTATGTTAAGTTGTCTTCTTCTTTTTTGTGTTCTAGCGGTAAACTAATAAATAACCCGAAAAATAAAAACACATGCGCAAATTATGTAAAACATCAATAATTTTGCTATTATATATTTAATGTCATATATACAACTTAGAATACTTATCAATTATCCCCACATCCCGTATGCTTTAAAGTATAGGCTGGTCTGATGCCCGGCTAGGCTATCAGGATTATCTTCATCACATCGCATCTTTATCAGAGGATGCGCTGTAGCACGATGGTCAGTAAGCGTGCAGGATCGGTAGAAGTGGTTGTTGGGCCATCAGTGACCTACAGAAAAATAAGATATTTTAGTATATGAAATATAGAATACTAACGTACGTGTTAGAGAAAACATTTAATGGTCATACCATGGTCTCAGCGGGTTCCTGAATAAGATCATTTGTCTCGGGCAAGTTAGTATCACACAATGTAGCCACCGTGACGGGCGATGACAAAATCTTTAAAAAAATATAAAAACTTTAGATATTACTGACTAATCCTTAAGGTAAAAACAAATTGAAATAATAGTAATACAAATAAATATGCGCCTGAGTAGCGACACAATGCTCTGTCGAAATATCGAGCTGCATTGGAGTAGATGAAGTCTGTGAAAGATCCTCAGCAGCTCTCGGTGATGAGTCATAAATCAGTCGCCTCCCACTATTCACCTCTCGTATCGGACGACCAGCAGAAACCGTCAATGGATCTGGATGATCAGGAAAATATTGATCCCACTCCTGCTGCGTAATGGTCGTCCCCGCGATCAACAATGGAGCTGACAGGTTCACCTGTGAAGTCCCTGGTGACAGGTGAAGACTGAATGACGGCATATCATAAGGAGCATCATGTGGCTCAGAGCAGTCACCCCGGGTGATCATCTCTAGTATCCTCCATATGTGCTTCAACGCCCCCTTGCTGGGGACCCCGTCCTCGCCAACCACCACGTCCACATGGGACATCCCTTCCTCTCTGGCCACGCCTGCCATGCCTACCACGTTCAGGGGCCACTTGTAGCCCATGATGGTACTCCTCAGGCGGCACATAAACAGCCTCATATCCTAAGATCCCATCATCTCGGGCACGTCTCAATGTGTTAGTAACCCGGTGGCCAAACCCGTGCAGAAATGTCGCTCCCTCGCATGTATGTTGTAGTATCTCCAGTACCAACTGGTAGAACTGGTGTACGCCAATAGCCTACATAGAATATAAAATATTAACTACGGAAGGATAATGTAACATTATAAGTAAGTATAACAAATAATATACCAGTGCCTCAAGCCTCTCGGTGTATGGAATGTACTGACCACCAGCGCGATGATTAGGATTGCCAACGAGAAGTCGGTAACTCACCGATACCAATCCATGTGATCATGCTCCCCTTCCAAACGATCAGGTGGAGGGAATGGAGGAATCAGTCCAATACCTCCGCTCCCAATCCTCTATCTGGGCCTCTAGTCAGGCCAAGTATGTCTGGTTGACCTTGTGGCGTTCATCCCGCTAGTAATGTGTCATGTGCAAGTGGGAGGAATAGGTATAAGATGGGGTCGACCTAATTGGCAAAGGTCTCACTCGGTGGAATGATGCTCGACTATATCGATACATATCAGTGGGACGGAAAAGCTCCACATAGCTCGACCGCGGGAGAAATAATCTGGCAATCCAGCTATGAGCGCGTCAATTTATGGCCTCCATACGAACTATTTATTAAACACAAGATCGTGAGTAAAAGAAACACATATCAAGTCAGGGAAAGTAAACTTAAGTATATATTTACCTGAGCGCCTTAAAGTAAATCCAACAAAACCCTGTAATAAGGGAGATAATGTCGAGCCTCGACCTCGCAGGCTAGGCCTCGCCTATCAACCCACTTCCAAGCTAGCAGGAGAAACGGTGGAGGTGGTGCATCCGGAGCAATCGGTGGCAGAGATGGTTGGAACTGCAGGAACCACTCCCAGGACCAAACCTAATATAGATTGTAGACGTAAAATTTATGGCATTTTTTACTATATATTATAATCATGAAAAGAATTCACTATTATCACATGCAGCAGTGGTATAAAATCGGCAACGTCTCTCTGGGTTCTCATGCACGTCTGGCACATCACCCTATACAGGTAAGCTAGGATAGCTGCACCCCAGTTGTAACCAAATAATTTATCTAGTCGCTCCAAATGATGTAGAAATTGCAAACTGACTAGGTTTCGCGAAGTGTTCGGGAAAAATATACCACCAAACATCATCAGCAACAACAGCCTTGTCTGTTGGTTGATATCCTCTGGCGGTGAATCATCAGTAATCTCCGCGTGCATCGCCACCAGATGCTACCTAACGGGCGTCAGCTGTAATTGACTGGCCCCACTCAATCCAATCGGCTCTGCAGGCTGGAAGGTGAGCCGCTGCAACATATGAAGGTAGTCCTCTCCCGTATAGTACCTAAGAGCATGTGGGTAAGCTGCAGGTATACCATCAACCGGCAGCCAGAAAATAACCTTCACGTCCTCTAGCGTGATGGTATCCTCGCCGATGGGTAGATGAAACGTGTGCCTCTCCAGTCACCACCGCTCTATCCTAGCCGTGATCAGTGCCCAGTCAAACTACAACCGGCTGATCTCTATGATACTGTAAAAACCCATCTGCTGAAGGCGTCTAACTATATGGGGATGCAGTGGGTGGTCCATAATGAATTCCCACAGATTGTCTATACGTCTAGGGTGGACGGTCTGGGATAGACACTACCCATCACAGATCTGTGAAGACATATGGTTGCCCTGAAGAAACAGTAGCTCTCGAGATGCAGGTCGGGATGCACAGCGGGAAGCTCCATGACGATGTCTATAAATTGAACAATATTAATCAAAGTATTCTTTTATTTAATTTTTTAACATCTTTAAATATGTTGCAATATCTTTTATATTAATGTTTCATCGATAATGTATTCTATATTATTAATTAGATTGATACATGTTCTATATTATTATTTTATATGTTAGTTTCTTACATTTTTTTACTAAGATTCGTCAGGGCTTTGTTTGAACTATCATCTTTTTTGGCTATTTTTTAGTATAATAGAATTAAATAATTAATTTTCATAATTGTACATGATATAATTAATAAGTATTCATATCAAAATACTTAGTTTGATAAATTTTCTATATTGTTGTTTTATATGTTATTTTCTTACATTTTTTTACTAAAACTCGAGAGAGTTTTTGTTGGAACTATCATCTTTTTTCCAAAGATTTTTGAAGTTAACAGAGGATTAAATAATTAATTTCAATAACGAAAAAGATATTTTAGTAATTATTCATATAAGAAATACTTAGATATTAATATTTCATATGTCAGTTTCCTACATTTTTACTAAAATTGTACAAGGTTTTGAATTTATTTTATTCATAACGATTTGTTTGTTAACTGTCATATTTTGTCCAAATTTCCCGGCAGCATCTCTTTTGTAACGTCAACTGATTATTTTAAGATTCATATATAATATTTGATAATTATCTACTAATATATTAAATTCATAATTGAGTATTCTAACTGAGTTTGCTAAGGAGAGCACGTAGTTTTTATTCTAAACTATGAAATCTTAAAGAGCACTAAAGTAACACTACTCTAAATGGACATAAACAAAGTCAACTATGATAAGCTAAAATTTATTATCAATTTTACTAAGCTAAAGGGCATTACATAACAATTAAACGCACAGCATAACACTAAAGGACACTAAACAATAATAAAGTCGCATATTAATATACGTACAACAATAAAATCATATATAACACAGTAAAAAACAATTCAGATAAAAAACAAAAAAAATTAATTATATCACAAAACGAACAGAAGAAACATACAACACAGTAAAAATAACTAATAAGTACTTTATATACACGATTTTTACCAAAATGTAAGTCGGAGTACATCGATTTAAAGTTTTTTGAATTGTGAAAAATTGATGATTTGGGAGCCAAAACGACCAATAGACGAGATCCACTACACGACAAAGCCTTGGATCCGTTGTTAGCTTGCTAAAATACGGAGAGTACATGATTTTTGGGGGACAAGTGGGCTCCAATGGAACTTTTTGTTAAAAAATGTGGGGGGGGCATTTTTGAGTTTATGGTTCGCTCTGATCGGGGAAGAAGAAGGACGCGATATTTTATATAGGTATAGTGTATATATAGTATGCGTTATACCTACCTGTCTTTTCAACTTCTGGTATAGCTCATCTTGTGTGTGTGTGTATATATTGACCGCCAATTTAAATTTCAAATGTAGCGCATGGGTTACATGGCTTAAACCTTAACGTCCAAATGTGCAGTTAAGGTATAGTGCATTCAGCACGTGCGTTATATATAAATTGGTCATCAGTTGATTTTTCCACTTATTTTTGCGCTTTGAGTCCAACAAAATAATATTTTGGTTCCGGACTCTATTTATGCACTAAATTAACTATAGGAAAAAATACCGAGGTGCTGCTCTTCTTTCTCCATGACTATACTGATTGACTGGTTGCTGATATGATAGCAAAGAAAGGAGAGTGTCTTAATAAGTCGCACGCTTTTTGATTTCTATAAACTCCTCTCAGCTTAATGCAGTAATCTTTTTACTCTGATCCTCTAGGATTGTCTTCTAGTATATAAAATGATATTTGGAATTTAGAATGCTTATTCCCACAACTGACCAAATAATTTCCATTAGTAATGCTATTGCTAAAAGGACATTCAAGTCAAGTCAAGTATAAGATAGATATTGGATGAATTATTCGTAGAAAATCGTTTAATTGTTGACCCTTTAAAATAGATAACAATTGAATTTGTGCGCATTTTTAAGGATACGTGATTTAATTCGATACGAGTGATTAATGACGTTAGATAAGCAGATAAAAAAATAGAGTAAATAGCCAAACCAATAATGATAATGAATCTGGGATCAGTAAAAGGCTTAACAAGAAGTTCGCCTTAGGTTCCGAACCAATGTTGATGAAGAATCTATGAACCAAAACAAGAACTTTCAACAACCTTTAGAAACAGAGAAAAATAGATGTATGTTGCCTTGGTATGCGTTTTACAAAAAGTGTTTAATCAATAATCAGCTTCCTCTTTATAGAGTAGGAGAGTTTTACCCTAAGTACAATTCTAAAAAAAGTAAAAATCTTTTTTTTTTTGCTAATCACTGATCTACCGCAAATACGGGCCGAGATTCACACCGTGATATCCGGTTGGGCACAGATATAACGGCCCTTTGTTAATCGTGTGTAATTTTTTGGCAATGATTTCTGAGATCTCGTTATTCGAATCACGTACGGGGGCATGATCTCGATGGATCCGGGGGCAGGTGTTTTGTGCGGGATTTGATACGGGTGATTCCCGGCTTTGATTTCGACTACACGCAGGTATGTCCTCTCTTTGTTCGCCCCACCGGGAAATCGGGGTGCTTATTACCCCCGGTTTTACACGTATATAGATAGTCCCATTGTTTCTCATAGGGTGGGTTTGCCGAAACGATGAGAAATGACAGATGTTTTCCAGTTCCTTCTTCCGTACGTTATAACGGAAACAACAAAGAAGCCGAAACGCCCCGTCAGTCGCGTCGTTATGACTTCGGACGCGTGTCAACCATCGGCTAGTTGCCTTCAAATGCGAAGTGACGCAATTTTTTTCTATAAAAGCTCATATCCTTTGTTCTTTTCCTACTTTCTGACCAAGCAGCTACCTTCGATCTTTCAAGTTATTACCAACTTTCGTCAAACTTTCACATCTTCATCCTTGTTATTCAAGTTTTCATAGCACATTCCATGGTTTTACCTAGATTATTCCTAAATCATCACACTCAACTCTTTATCTATCCCTTTTTCTTTAAATCCTCAAACTTTTCGAGATAGAAATGGCAAAAACATCTAAATCGGATCCTCAACAGGCTGTTTCTTCTTCCCAATCGACCGCTAATATCGAGGATGGTCACTCCCGAAATAGTCACCCTCGAGACGGCTACTCCTAATGTGGTTGTCGACAAGCTGCTTGATTGTAGACGACTTTAAGGTTGAGAAACCCTCATGTAAACAAGACCGGAGGTGAAGGAGCATCAAGGTACATATGCTCCATGACCGAAGATTTCGTTTCCATAGTGCGAATGGACTGTAATTGGGAAGGTAAGGACGTAGCAGTCCCCGGGCCCGAGGATGCCATTACTACCCAGGGTACTTAAGTTTTTACACTAAACCCTTCACACTGGGCCCGGTGGACTCGGTTGTTTTAGATTTTTGCAAGAGGTACGAAGTGTTCCTCGGGAAAATTCATCCATCTATGTGGAGGATCGTGATCCTCATTCGTTAATTCGTGAACAAGACCAAATCTCGTCGGTTCACCATCGATATCTGCTCTATTTATACAGTCCCCAAATTTTTCGAGAGGGACTGATAAAGCTTACTCGTCGAGCCAGCAAGGCCTCATTTTTTAACATTGTTGAAGACCGAGACTGGGGCTGGTAGGGAAGCTTCTTCTAGGTGAAGACCGAAGACTTGATCCCTCACGAGTTCATGTCATTCCCTGAGAAATGGAATGCATCCGTAAGTACAGTCTATTCTTAAGCATTAATATTTTATTCATTTCCTTTCTTCTCATTCGCACTTGTGGTCGAGGTCAAGGAGCTGGTCCAAAAAATGGATATGTACAAGCTCCTTAGTGAGCAACAATAAGGGACATCACGGACCTCCAAGACGAGCTAGATATGGCTCAGAAAGAAGCATCGATCCTGAGGCAGGAGCATGCTGACTTGGTTAAGAAGGTAAAGGTATCATGGTGGCTAACGACAAAACCTTGCAGGTCTAGCAGAAGATTGACCAGATTGACCAACTCCAAAAGGAGATGGACGATATCCAAGTCATGGTCGATGGGTGGAAGAGAAAGATGGATCAGTTAGCCTCGAAGAAGGAAATCGCCTAGGAAAAGTTATTTTCGATAGAGGTTCAACTTCGGGTGGCGAATGAGAAAGCTGATAAATGGGCTTAACTAAATGAGGATCTCCGAGCACAGTTGGGCTCGCCCATCACAAAATGGGATTCCATTGGTAAAGAGCTCAAAGAAACGAGGTCCAAGTTTGAGAGAACCTCGGTTGGTGCTGAAGAGATGGTGGCCAAGTACAAGGCCGATGTCAAAATAGCGGAGGCCCGCCTGAAGACCAATGCCGAATATATGAGGTGGCTGTCTCGAAGGGAGACCCTCGAAGAGATCCGTGCTCGAGGCTTCGACCTGTCTTCCGAGATCGAGGAGGCAAAAATACTTGAGGTCGAGGCAAAGAAACTAGTCGAACCTGAAGGTGAAGAGGGCTCCGAAGAAACTAAAGGCCCTGATGGTTCTGGTGATGAATCGGGCTCCGATGAAGATCAGGCGTGAAAGCCTTAGAATTTTTTAGTTTTTGTGTACGTATTTTTTGCTCATTTTAAGGCCGTTTTCGTTAGGCCTTTGTAAAGATATTCCGGAATATACAAAAAATTTCTCCTTTTGGCAATTTCAACTTTTTAGCATCTTTTCATAATTTCAATTCTTGCAAATATTCTTGATGCCTTAGCATAGAATCAAATGTAGTAATAGATCATCTGTTTTTCGGAGGTCCAAACAAAGCTTGACCTTGATGCAAGCTTTTATTTTCTCGAAGCTTTGAAACTCGGAGTGGCCGGAAGTTTTCCAAAAATACTTAAGTGTTCTTAGACGATGATTTTGTCGAGGGTGACGTTCTGGCAGGTTTTGTATATTTATTGAAGGCCTTACGTTTTTATTACGGGCTTCAGACGTCTCCAAGCCATTTTTTAGGATGGTCGTAGCATTTTAGGTTTAGGCACTACCTAATAGGTTTTGTGCCTCGAGGTTTTGCTAACCCGAGTTTCTCAGACTTATTTCGGACGAAAGTCCCCGAGTGGGAGGAGCCTTTGGGCTCAGATAGGGTAGACCTTGGGCTTGATAGTCCACGAGTAGGGATAGCCCTTAGGTTCGATGCTTTAAGAGACAAAAATATGTAATAGCAAGTTAGGAAATTTCTTTCATTTCTGTGTGTAAAGTACAAGATTGAAAGTGTGTAAAGGCTTGCATTATGGCTAAGGTGGCCAACTCGGGCACGATTCACTTGACCGTTTGGACCTTACAATAAATCTTAACCACCGAGCCTAGGTTGTTCGAGCATAAATTTTCCTTATTTCCTTGCTAAGAAGCCTGACCTGAGGGTGATGACCCCCAATATTCGAGGTTGATCTTGAAAGGGCTCGGATACCGTTGATGAGACCACTGACTCCGATTTAAAATTGATCTTTGATTCTAAGTTAGCACGATTTACTATTTTCTTGTTAAAAACCTTACCGGAAAACCCATTTGTGACAAAACCTGTTCAAGGGAAAAAGAGTGCAACGCGTGCTTTCAGACCTAATAGTCACATTCTCCTTTGGTTTTTTCCTGCATGTGTTAACTCGGTTCATAATTTTATAAAAAAGCGAATGAGATCTTACCTTAGCAGTAGTACCACTTTAAGTGCATCACGTCCAGTTGTTCGGTAGCTGTGCACCATTTCCTGCTTCGATTTTGTACAAGCCTTTACCGGTACTCACGATGACATGATATGGTCCTTCCCAATTCCATCCCAGCTTCCCCTCATTCGGGTTTTAGGTGTGAAGTGTTACTTTTCTTAACACCAAGTCCCCGATATTTAAGTGTCGGAGGTTGGCTCTTCGATTGTAATAACTTTCCATCTGTTGTTTCAAGGCGGCCAACCGGACTAGCGTGGCATCGCGCCTTTCATCCAGTAGTTCCAGGCTCGTGCTCATGGCCTCACCGTTTGATTCTTCAGTCGCATATCAGAACATGAGGCTTGATTCTTCCACTTAGACTAGTATTAGTGCTTCGACACTGTAGACTGGCCTCGATACTAGATTTCGAGGTTGTACGGTATGCCCACAAAATGTCGGGCAGAATTTCCTTCCATTTCCCTTTGGCATCTCAACCTTTTCTTTAGGTTTTGCAGTATGGTCTTATTTGTTGATTCCGCGTGAGCGTTCCCACTAGGGTGATAGGGTGTTGACAAGATCTTTTTGATCTTCGAAAACTTTGTTTACCTTGCTGCCGATGAACTGGTTCCAGTTATCACACACTATCTGGGCCAGTATCCCGAACTGGCATATTATGTGGTCCCAAACAAAGTCAATGACTTCTTTTTCTCAGACTTATTCGAACCTCGACCCATTTAGATAAATAGTCATCATAAACAATATGAATTGAGGCTTACCATGTGCCTATGACCGGGGACTGACAATGTCCATTCCCCATTCATGAACAGACAATGTGACAAGACCGAATGTAGTAGCTCTCCGGGTTGGTGGATCATAGGTGCGTGTCTCAGACAACCACCGCATCTTCATACAAAGTCCTTGCATCTTTCTCCATGTCGATCCAGTAATAGCCAGCCCTGATTATCTTACGAACCAAAGATTTTGCCCCCGAATGATTCCCGCAGGTGACTTCATGAACTTCTCTCAAAACATTTTCGGTATCTCCCAGTCCCAAGCATATGGTTAGTGGGTCGTCAAACATTCTTCTGGATAAAGTTCCTTCGGACAGGCTAAACTTGGCTTCCTTCGTGCGTAGAGCTCTCGATTATTTAGGATCTGAAGGCAACTTCCCAGTCTTTAAGTAGTCTATGTACTTGTTTCTCCAATCCCAAGTTAAACTTGTTGAGTTTATTTCAGCATGGCCTTCTTCCACTACCAATTTCATGAGCTGTACAACCGTTCCTAAGATGAATTCATCGTCATTGTCTGATGACCCCAAGTTAGCCAGAGCGTCAGCCATGCTATTTTGATCTCGGGGTACGTGTTGCAAAGTCCATTCCTTTAATTGAAGCAGCTTTACTTGTAATTTGTCTAAATACCTTCGCATTCGTTCCTCTTTTACTTCGAATATGTCATTGACTTGATTTACACAAGGAGGGAATCGCACTTAGCTTGGACCACCTCGACCTCCAGGCTTTTAGCCAATTCGAGACCTGCAATCATGGCCTCATTGTTAGTCAATTTCATAGTTCTAATAGATTTCCTAACTACGTTACCCGTAGGCGGCTTCAACATGATGCCGAGTTCGAACCCCTTTGTGTTCGAGGCACCATCCGTAAAGAGGGTCCACATTCCCGAGCAGGTACCCGAGGTTAACAATAATTCCTTTTTGACTTCAAGTATTAAGGTCAACATAAAATCGACCACGAAGTCTGTCAAAATTTGTGATTTGATGGCAGTTCGGGATCGATATTCAATATCGTACCCACTAATCTCTACGACCCATTTAGCCAAGTGGCTTGGGAGTTCGGGTTTGTGCATTATGTTACTTAGTGGGTAAGAAGTTACGATGCATATGGGGTGGCATTGAAAATACGGCTTTAATTTTCTAGAGGCGCTTAGCAATTCGAGCGCCAATTTTTCCATGCGAGGATACCTTGCTTCGCCCTCGCCTAGAGTTTTACTAACATAATAGATAGGAAATTATGTACCTTTCTCTTCCCGGACCAGGACTCCACTTACCTCTACCTCGGATACCACCAAGTACAGGTACATCTGCTCATCCCCTTTGGAGTATGGAGCAAGGTCGTACTCGAAAGGTACCGTTTGAGTTCTCCCAAGGCTTGTTGGCACTCTGGGGTCCAAGAGAAGTTCTTCTTCTTCTTCAACTGTGAGAAGAACTTCCGTCCCAGTGCGGCTTTACACCCGGTTAGCCTCTGAACGCCCTTAACACTATCCACCACGGTGATGTCTTCTATGGCTTTGATTTTATTGGGATTAATCTCGATCCCCCGGTTAGATACCATGAACCCGAGGAATATTTCAGATCCGACTCCAAATGCGCATTTTTTGGGTTGAGCTTCATATTGTATCTTCTCAACATTTTGGGTTGACCTCGGGGAGCGCGACGGGCGCTCAACTGAGATAACCCGGCCGAGCAAGCCTGCTAGATTGCCTTCTACCTAGGGGTGGGCGTTCGATACTTCGGTACCGTTTTTAAGAATTTTGATACGGTATTTCGGTATTCGGCTTATCAATTGTGCATACCAAATACCGTACCAAAGTAGTTCGGTACGGTTCGGTATTTTCTTATTTGGTCCGGTATGGTTTTGGTACGGTTCGGTATTATACCAAATCTTTGTGAACAAAAGTGGTGAATTCTAATTCATTAGTAATCACGTAACAATATAAGAAAAGTACCCAATTATCATATCAATGGAAGCAACTCCTCCAGTTGGCCTAGCATGTCCTTTAGTATAACCATACAATTGTAACTTAGAGGCCTCGCGGTCTATTTCTAGCTATATGCCTCTAAATAAAGAATGCATATTCAAAGTCTATTAAACAATACGTATGCTATGAAAATATTTATAGGTGATGATCGGCACTATCTGTGCATACAAGAAGTCCATAGCGTCCATCCCACTCTCCACCCCATTCACACAGTAACAATGCAGCAGGTCCACCATAGCATGCATTAGTTGAGTTAACTCCTTCAATGTCAATATTCTCACTTTTCTGTTCGTTTCATATTGCCAGGAAACAAGACTCACTACAATCAACTTATGAGATACTAAAGTATAAATTAATAAGTGAAGTAGAAGTTAAAAGGACAAACAACATAGCTAATGCAACCAAACAGTCAAGGCTAATTCACAAACGAACAGTGTGATTGAAAAGAAATGTCAGGAAACTCACTGTTGGGTAGGCGTATTTCGGTATTTCGGTTTACTGAAATATCGAAAGATCAATACCGAAAACCTTAATGAAGTGCCAAACTTTGGAAAAATGATACCGAATTAGTACCGAATAGCCGAAGAATCGATACCAAAATGTCGAATTAATTCGACCCGATCCGATTTTTTCGGTTTTTCAAATTTTATGCCCACCCTTACTTCTATCCAACTTACTCGTAAATATAGAGGCGATAAATTTCATTAATTAACATCAAGAGGATTCATGAACCACACTAATTACATTACCATTAGTTAATTTTAAAATCTCAAAATACATACACTTTCATAGTTGAAGTGAAACAAGTGATTCCAATACAACAAGATTAGTTTGACTTTCCCAACGCCCGTATATACAACTCACATTGTGCCTACGTGGCCTCTAATGGATACAAAGAATACTATGATAATGTCGGCAACAAGGCCCAGACTATAACTCAAAACATAATACACGTGGGACAAAAGAGACATGACCCTGAATGAAATGGGGCTCACTAAATCTGTTGAGAAGAAGGTGTGCTGCTATCAATGATCAATGCCACCTCCTGCAGAACCACCTGTATCCATTAAACAAGCAGCGCCCCCGGTAAAAGGGACGTTAGTATATATGGAATAGTACTAGTATTTATGACTAAACACCCTCTCATTAGAACAGGTAACAATACAAGGAAGAACAGTCATAAATCAATGGAAGCCTCAACAATACTAAAACATCAAGTTAGGATCAAGATAAGTGTCAAGTAAATTTCCATTATTTTAGGTTAGAAGATCTTAGTACTGATATACTACCGTGATCTTAGCACGGAGTCCGATCATAGCCCGATCGGCTAGGGCATCTCACCTAGAGACATCAACCATAATCACAATCACTTTCACAGTTTCAATTATTATCTCGATCACAATTTCAAGCATAATTACCACCATGTGTGTGGCACGGAGTCTGATCACAACCCGTCCGGTTAGGCTGTTTCACTACAATGTCGTGTGGATCGACGTAACCCTTTTCTAGCAATTATCTCATCCCAATAAAGGGGAATAATTATAATCCACTCCTACACCGGCATACGTAGTTTCAGGGTTAGGCCATTTCAACCTATCCTTCCTCGGTGACTAAAGACACTCCCAAAATGTTAAATATTAAAAGGATTCACAACTTATTTCAACATCTTTTACACGCCTCTTTGTTTCATTGATATTAATGGCCCCAAAGGTAATATCATTCTTGACACGTTAACCGTATTTCATATTTCATGCTTATTGTTTCACTTTCAAACATCATTACGGAGCATCAACCACAAACATTTCTATTCAAGACTTTAAGTACACATTTAAGCAAATAAAGATCTGAGGCCCATGTGATTTCTTACACAATTCGACATGATAGCTTTCATTAGAATCACATTTTGAAGTCATAACATATTAACACACCGCCCATAGCCCAAAGGATAACACAATGATATAAAAGCATTCGGAATACATCTTGAACACATACGTCTTCTGACACAATACTTATTTGAAATAATCAATTTATAATTAGCAACTCGGGACTTACAAGGACATTGTGGGGTTCAATTCTAAAAGATGAGTTTAGCCAACATACCTCGCCTTGAGCTTTTCTTAAGTTATTACAATGTTCCAGAAATCTTAGTCGCTTTGATCTATTTAGAGATATAGCAAAATTGAACCCAAATTAGGAAGGAGTTCATGGTTCCAGCTCACTTGAGAATTTTATCAAACACTAGGTGTGCATTAAGGTTTCAAGGTCCTCCTATAATGGATTCCTTCATCCCCAACCCAATATCTACCCTTTTTATCTCAACAACCTTACTAAAACTTTGTTGGTACATGCATGCATAGATAACAACCCCACACCTAAGAATCACACTCCCTATTAACCATCTTCTACCCCAAACTCGAAATTGAAGACTAGGGTATGGAACGTTACCTCTTGGACGAAGACCTTATGACTTTTTCTTGTGAATTCTTCAAGACTTGAGTAAGGATTGGTAAACAATTAGTTTAGGAACCCCCTTTCACTTTAGAGCACCTCCCCTCTCTCAAAAATTTATGAACCCCCTTTCACTTTAGAGCACCTCCCCTCTCTCAAGATATCAGGTTTTACCTTACAATTGGTCTTCAACGCCTATATATCGAAATAGGGTTGGCTTACAAAATTAGAAAAAAAATGAGCCCGGATGCAACTCTGTGGACGCATATGCGACCACATACACTTCTACGGTCCACAAAATAGACCGCATAATGGTCCCCCATAATTGGGCATCTCTGTTTCACTCTGCGACAGGTCTGCGGTCAGCAGAGCAATTACGCGGTCAGAAAAGACTGCAAAACCTCCTTTCAAAATTTCTCATGATGGCTTCTACAACGAATGTGCGGCCCGCGAAATAATTATTCGGCCGCATAATGGATCGCATAATGTTCCTAAAATTAGCTCGAGTTTCTGCTTCATTCTGCGGCAGATCTGCGGTCCGCAGATCAGTTCTGCGATCACAGAATGGACCGCAGAAACACCATGCACTGCCAAAAAATTTTCTTCAACTCCCCAACGCACTGTTCAACCCAAAAATTCTGTACCGCATCAACACATAAGTCTACCCCGGCACCATGAAACCTCGGTTTTTAGGTAAAATTTTGCGGGGCCTTACAGATGGTTTCCTGTAAATGTTTCAAATGGTCATCTGCTCGCAGGGACTTAACTAGCATGTCGTCAATATAAACCTCTATTGATTTTCCTATTTGTTCTTCAAACATTTAGTTTACTAGGCGTTGGTAAGTGGTACCAGCGTTCTTTAGTCCGAATGGCATTATTTATAACACTAGATGCCGAATTTGGTGATAAAGCAAGTTCTTTATGGATCGCCCTCCATCCAAATTTGGTTGTACCTAGAATAGGTGTCAAGAAAGCTGAGTGTCTCGTGCCTAACTGTCGCGTCGATCATGCGATCGATGTTAGGCAAAGGAAAAGAGTCCTTAGGACATGCCTACTTCAAGTATTTGTAATCTACGCACATTTTTAACTTTTTTCCCTTTTTGGGCACTACCACTATGTTAGCTAACCGGTCCGAGTATTTAACTTCCCGAATGGAATCTATTTTAAGAAGCTTATATACCTCGTCTTTGATGAAAGCATGCTTGATTTCAAAGTGAGGCCTCCTCTTCTGTTTAACCGGGCGGAACTTCGAATTTTCCCTCTTGTATTTCAATATACATATATACTTTCAAAATACTGCATATGCATCATCATTTGACTCATAAATACATACAAGTATTTTTCCTAATTCTTCTATAATTTTAAAATTTTTAAATCAATTTATTCCCATATTTTATTAGATAAACAATCATTAAATGCATCACAAATTATTTTATGATGATTTTATCATCTAACTTTATCATTTATATCCATACCGGGTTTTAAATATTTTTGGTGCATTTACTATAATTACATTTGCATTTTTAAGGTTAAAATTGTACATTTGTAATAATAGCCTATACATGCTTATAATTACTTTATTTTACCTCATGTATTTCAAATATATATGTATACTTTCAAAATAGTGCATATACATCATCATTTGACTCATAAACACATACAAGTATTTTTCCTAATTCTTCTATAATTTTAAAGATTTTTAAAACAATTTATTCCCATATTTTATTAGATAAACAATCATTAAATGCATCAAAAATTATTTTATGATGATTTTATCATCTAACTTCATCATTTATATCCATACCGGGTTTTAAATATTTTTGGTGCATTTATTATAATTACATTTGCATTTTTAAGGTTAAAATTACACATTTGCAATAATAGCCTATACATGCTTATAATTACTTTATTTGTGCAAAAAATAAATTTTTATATTTTTATAGTGTTAAATAATTATTTTTAACCATTTTTATGCATAAATAATATTTTTACTATTTTATTTATAATTTTTACGAATTATTTTATTAATTAAAAATAGGTATTTAACTAATAGCCCTAAATTCCTCCTATTTTCAGACCTAGGCTACCCAAACCAGCCCAAATAACCCCATCCCAACTACTTTAATACCTAGCCCAATCCACCATAGCCGAAACAAACGACCACTTTAGTTATAACCCGGTCGATACCCATTTAACCGACCCGCCCCACTCACATTTCAAATCCTGGTCGTTGATATCCTAAGATCAACGGCCTCGTTTAATCCCCCTCTTTAATTAATCAACCCCACCCCAAACCCTACCATTTCCTTCTGGGCGTCGCTTTTGAACGCTCTCACCTCTTACCTCATGAACCCTAAGTCGTCGTCACCCCTAACCTTCCCCAAATCGGAATCCTCCGTGGATTCCCTTACCTTATTTGTCTATCCTCACCACTGGCTACTCTTTTATGACCTTATTTAGTTGTTTGACTAACATGGCAAGCAAATCTTGCCATAATCAAACCTAAACGGTTCAACTCTTTGATTTTTAGTGGTTATTCCGTCTATATTCATCCCTGAATCTTTGAGGGTAACGAGTATGTTCATATATCCTTCTATACTTACTTACCCCAAATTAAGGTTTTCAAACCCTTTCAATCGGACCTAAAAAGGTCTGATTTTCAGATTTTTAACATTATTTTGTTTCTATCTCGTGTGATCTTACCCTATTTTCTTCATTTTCGTACTTTTCTTTACTAATTTCATACTTCCCTTTAGAAGTAGGGTTTAAATTTTTCCTTCCTGATTCTAGTGAATCTTTCATTTTTGTGTTCAACTGTTATTTTCCCTGATTTTTACGTCAATATTCCGCTTAAAATTTGTCTGGTGTTATTTTGTGTTTCCTTCAATATTTATTCAAATAGTCTGAATAATATCTTTTAGTTTGGCATTACCTGTGATTCCTTTAATATTTGCCCAATATTCTGAATAATCTTATGTTTCCTATTTGACATGTCTAATATTCTGGACAATTTGTTATTTTTAGTATTACGTGTTCTGCCTTAATTACTCCGAGTGATTTTTGGGAATGCTTCCTTAATTTGTTGAACCCCTTAATTTATACCTATGACTGATTCTGCAAATATCTCCTTACATGTGATTGATTTATTTTCATGATTATGTGCTGATTTACACTACTATATATACCCTCCCCCGTATTCCCTTAAAACAACCTTGAATTTTCTGAACTTAATATACTTTCAAAACTTAAAGTTGTCCTATATTTTGTCCTTGGTCGGCTGGAAGCCAAGGCCACTGGATTCTGAGCTACTGCCATACTTCTTCTGTGTATTTTCTTCACTTAATTGGTTAGTTACCTGAATTTTGTATTTCATTCTTTCATACCCTTGATTTGCATATGTTGTTGGCACTAAATCCATGACCCCTGATATGAATATGAGCATGTCTATCCCTTACCCTGAATCCCTATAACGAATGTCTCTGCTACTCTTGCTATTAGTGATGATCTGCCTTTTGTTATTATGTAAACATAGTCACTCAACCCCTTTACCTCTATGATGTTTGTAATGACTGTCTCATCATGCTTAGATTGCTACTTTAAAACGAGCCTTTGGTATAAACTGAGTCCCCTTTGTTAGACCAATGTAACAACACTAGCTACTACTTGACATGATTTGCCAAGTTGCATGCCTTAATATGATGCCCTCTCCTTTCTATGATGTTGTCCTGGTTCTCTTAGTACTAACACTGTGTTATGTACTTAGTCTGATTTAACATGTTCTAACTTATTTGTAAACATGTTCTTTAGCTCTCTTTGGCATATTGTTGCTGCCTGCACTGAGTATGAAACCTGTTATGAGCTTTATTAAACCAGTTCTTGCTTGAGTTATATGATGCACCTAAGTGTTTTGTTTGCTGACTCAACTTGGCTATGTCTGTTTACTCAATTCCTGTTTTCTCAATATTGGTCTTTCTCTTATGTCACTGAAACTCTTTGATCCTGCTTTTTAATCAATGCTGCCTAAATTCTATCCTTTAACCACCCTAGTGTGAGCACTGCCCTAGGTTCTTGAAGCCCTTCGGAACTCTGACACGCTAGGGCCTTGGTTCTATATGCTCAAATCATGTCATGTACTCACTGGGTGAATCACTTGGCTACTTGTGTCTATGAGCCTATAACTGTGGGACCGTTTGTGAAGTGTGAGAATGAAGGCTTGGTCTGGCTAGGTGTATCATTGGGCCTGTTATAGGCTCCTTATAGCTATATTTGTTCTGTAATTTACTATATTCATTATGGGTCTGTAATAATTTTGGTAATAACATTCTGAGGTATTTAGTAAAATTGGGAAGGGGTTTCTTATTTTCATTTGCAAAGTTAGGTAGAAATCCTGCCTGTAGATTCTCTATTGTATTGTTGATCCTGCCTATAAGCTCTATATTATGTCGATTCTGCCTATAGGTTCTACATTGTGTTGTTGAAGTTACATGCTAGAAATCCTGCCTATAGGACCAATGCTTCGTTATGCTGGAAATAATGCTTTTAGGTGTATTAATTTATCCAATAATTATATGTTAGCAACCATGCCCATAGGATCAATACTTGGCTTAATTGTGCTATGGTCCAAAACGTGCAAATTCATGCTTGTATACTGTTCAGATTATAGAAATCATGTCTATAGGTTTTAAAATCATTTTAATTGTAGAAATCAGGCTTATAGGGTTTTAAATCAGTATAATTATCATCCCACTCATCTCTTTAGGAATATGCAATACTGTGTTAATTATCACCACTAGAAGCCATGCCTATAGGACTCGATTAACTAATTCTGAATATGCTTCTGTGATTATAATTGTCAATCACCTAGACAATATGCCTATAGGATTAGACAAATAATTCTGGACATATTCTTGTGACTTGCTATTATTTACTATTGTATAAAATGCCTAGTACTACGCTATGCTAAAATCAGTAGGAAAATATATGTAGGTTCTACTAATCGCACTAAGAAACTGATTATATATACGATTGCCTATTTGATTGTTCAACATCACATAGATATCTTGCCTATAGGGTTCTGCGATTAATAAATCTGCTAAATTTAATCAGTTGCGTGCATTTGCTGTTTATATGTTGAGGCTAATTTGAGCCCATATTTGTCTCAGTTTTAAAGTCCTAACTATTTTGTATGTCGCTTAGTATTTTTTAATTTTGATTAACTTAGGTCAAGTCTAAAACCATCCAAAATAGAGGTCATAATGCCTCCAGGACCATAGGTAAGGGACGGGTAGTTCATGCATAGGACACGACTTAGAATTGATTAGAGAACTTTAGGTAAAAACTCAAAGATAGTAATCGGGTAGCAGGAGATGATAGTCTATGCTCGCTGAATAATATGAGTAACACCCCTGTCTTGGGGAGTTACGAAGTATTATTTATGTTGCACGGGGTGATCCTATAGGCTAAAAAACTTAAGACCCCCCCCCCCCCCCCCCCCNTTAGACTAATTCGCATAAGTTAAGTTCGGCCCGGTCCCACCGTTGTGGACCTCGAGGGGTGCCTAACACCTCCCCCTCAAGGTAATTTGAGCCCTTACCCGATCTCTAGTGATGCAAACTGGTATAATCTGAGTTATTTGCTATAGGTGCCTAACGCACCTTAATCCGTTAGGTGGCGACTCTCCAACAACCAATTATTTTTCCCTTCTCTCAAAAGGAGTTGTCAAATGTCGAAACCCGATTTCGCGAGAAAAAGGGGGCACGACACCGGTGTGGGGAACTTCAGCGCCTGGCGTAGTGCCGAGGGCATTGCCCTCATGCTGTGAATCCATGGCTTTCCGAATAGAGCATTATATTTCATATCATCTTCAAGCACATAGAACTTCGTTTCCTGAATGGTCCGGTCGGTGTTCACACGTAGGGTTATCTTCCCTCTAGTAGTTTCGCATGCCATGTTGAATCTGTTTAAAACCCGGACTGCAGGCACTATTTGGTGTTGTAGACCCCACTGCTCTACGACCCTCGATCTGATGATATTGGCCGAGAAACCCGGATCAATTAACACATGCTTAACTCGAGATTTATTTATGAGTATAGATATTACCAGTGCATCATTATGTGGTTGCACGATGCCTTCAGCTTCCCCATCGTGGAAAGAGATGGTCCGCTCTGGTATATAATCTCGGGTTAGTTTTTCCCTTGTGATGGACACCTTGGTGCGATTTAGCATTGGTCCCTGGGGGCGTCGACCCCACTAAGGATCATGTTGATGACGTGTTGAGGTTCCTCTTATTCGGTCTATTTATTGGAGTCCCTATACCTGAAGTGCTTTTTGGCTCGATCATTCAGAAACTCCCGAGATGCCCGTTATTGAATAGTCGGACCACTTGTTCTCTTAACTGTCGGCATTCCTCGATTTGATGGTGTATTTGATTTTCCCGATAGCAGACACGATCCTGGCAGCATCTACACTGAAATTGTATTCTGATAACCTCGGTGCCTCCCTGGCCCGAGTGGCCTATCAAAACCGTTTTTGCTCATGAGTCCCCGACTACCGTGGCTTCGATCATTCCTTTTTCATTTCCCGTAGGTTTACGCCCAGATTTGTTACCCCTTCAGTCTCCATTATACGGTTGATACCGGTCTATGTTCAATCTTGGTTCATGATTGACAACTCTCTTAGACATGTCGTTATTTCTGACGGGATAAACGGACTCGGAGGGGGCCCCGAGCTGATCGTTCTCGAATCTGATTTCTTGATTGGTATCTGTATGGACATCGGCCCAAGTTACCTCCGGGTATTCTATCAAGTTCTATTTCAACTATTGTGAAGCCAAGGAGCTTCGGGGTTAGTCCTTGGGTGAACGCCTGAACGACCCAATTGTCCGCAACCGAAGACAGATCCATTCCTTCCATTTGAAACCTCGACATGAATTCCCTGAGCATTTCATTATACCTTTGTTTTACTTTGAAAAGGTTTGATTTCCTGGTCTCAACCTTGATGGCCCCGGCGTGCGCATTTACAAAGTCATCTGCAAGCATAGAAAACGAATCAATAGAGTTAAGGGATAAGTTGTGATACCATATCATTGCTCCTTTTGACAGGGTTTCTCTGAACTTTTTCAGCAAAACTGACTCGATTCCATCATCTTCTAAGTCGTTTCCCTTAATTGCACACATGTAGGAAGTCAGGTGTCTGTTTGGATCCGTGGTTCCATTAGACTTCGGAATTTCGGGCATACAGAACTTCTTCGAGATTGGCTTCGGCGCTGCGCTCGGGGGGAAAGGTTTTTGGACAAACTTCTTGGAGTCCAAGCCTTTCAATATCGAGGGCACTCCTGGGATTTGATCAATTCTGGAGTTATAGGTCTCCATTTTTTTGTCATTGGCCTCAATTTTTTTCCCCTCGATTCCACCCGCTTTGTCAATTCCTCAAGCATCTTAGTGATTTCGGGCTGGTCCTGGGCTCAGCTTCACCCGGACTCTCCGTGACTTGCTCATTCCTTCAGGTGATTTCCCGGGATCGTTCGGGCTCAACTCTGTTAGGGGAGCGGATTTGGTTCTGCAGTTGTTTTATCGCCGCCTGTTGAGCTTGTAACATTTCGAGTCGTTGGTCGGGCTCCTTCGCGAACGCTGTTATCAGGGTCAGTAGGCAGGTTGGCATCGATGGCCACATGTGAGTTGGCATCGATGGGATCTGAGACTGGGGCTCTGTTAGGATCAGCAGGAGGCACCTCGTTGCTAGGTGTTATATTGTTATTTTCGCCATGATGGCCAGACTCAATATCAACGTTAAAGTGAGCGGACTGAGATCGACATCCTTAGGTAGATCTGAAATTGAAATCTTAAAGAACAAGCATAAAATATAGTGTGTTATGGAAATTTGTATCAAACCACCACTACTATTCTTAGCCCCACGGTGGGCGCCAAATTGTTAACCCTTAAAAATGGATAACAATTGAATTTGTATGCGGTTTTAAAAATACGTGGTTTAATTCGATGCGAGTGATTAATGACGTGAGATAAACAGATAAAAGATAGAGTAAATAGCCAAACCAATAATGATAATGAATCCGGACTTGATTAAAGGCTTAACAAGAATCTCGCCTTCGGTTCTGAACCAATGTTGATGAAGAATCTATGAACCAAAACAAGAACTTTCGACAACCTTTAGAAACAGAGAAAAATAGATGTATATTGCTTTGGTATGCATGCTACAAAAAGTGTTTAATGAATAATCAACTTCCCCTTGATATAGTAGGGGAGTTTTACCTTAAGTACAATTCTAAAAAATGTAAAAATCTTTCTTTTCGCTAATCACTGATCTACCGCTGATACGGGCCGAGATTCACGTTGTGATATTCGATTGGGCACGGATATCATGACCCTTTGAATCGTGTGCGGTTGTTTGGCAATGTTTTCTGAGGTCTCGTTATTCGAATCAGGTCGGGAGCATGATCTCGATGGCTCCGGGGGCAGGTGTTCTGTTCGAGCTTTGATACGGACGGCTCCCGGCTTAGATCTCGACTACATGCAATTATGTCCTCTCTTCGTTCGTCCTACTGAGAAATCGAAGTGCTCATTACCCCGATTTTACCCGTATACATTAATCATAGCACACAGCGAAATTTAAATATTCTTTATCACCAATCTCTCTTGATTTTCCTCCTTTCAAATAAAATTAGAAGAAAGTAAATTGTAGAAAGCATCAAATTGTAAGGAGCTGACAAACTCGCTTTTTTGTAATCTTTTCGCATCTTTTTTATGTTGTTTATGATATTCTACTTGCTTCATCCAAAAACTTTTAATAGAGAATACATAATTTATTAGATAATTCGGTCGAAAGATAACTTGATTTCAATAATACGAGTATTATTTTTTAAATAAATTAATTGACCCTTATATAGTTATATTACTTAATACTATCTATTTTCATCTCAATTCTCGAAAAAATACAGGAGGAGCCCGGGAGCAGAGTAGGAAGGGAAAAAAATAAATAGTTGAAAACAAAAATCCAAAAAGAAGAAGAAAGAAGAAAGAAAAAAGAAAAAATGAAATGGAAAGAAATTATTTGAAAAAGAGGGGTTCCTGCTGAAGAAAAAGTAAAATAGAGGGTTTACTTCTCAAGCACAGTGACGAAATTCCGATCAAGCAAACAATAGAAAGACCAATTTCACCATTTGCACTCATTTCCTGATTTTTGACATAACACATAATCTAGCATGACTTGGGAAAGAAGGTTCTGAATTTCTAATTCAAATTTAACAGAAATGGCGTCGGTCAATCGAGTCATACTCATCCCCGGTAAACACTTTCTTCCATTAACCTCTTGATATTAAGTTTAAAATGTTAGGATAATTTAAGTTAATAATAATAATTTTCTGTTGTTTTTATCAGGAGGAGGAGGAGGACGAGTGATTTTGCCATTGCTGACATTTGGAGGAATCGGTATCGCTTTTTTGATAAATTATTACGGGAAAAGACCTAGAAGAAAAGCTCTATTTTCGAGTGGTCAAGTGCAAGACGATTAATTAACAATTTGGTAAACTTGTTTACTTTAACCTATCACATACACATATTTTGCTATATCCCAAAACTTGTTTGGAGTTAGCCGTAGTAGTAGTAGTAGTTGTATACACATTTTGCTATTTTTGCTAATTTGTTTGGGATTGAGACATAATAGTAGTAGTTGTTGTTGCATGCACATGTTGCTATATCCCCAAACTTGTTTGGGACTGAGCAGTAGTTGTTGTTGTTGTTGTTGTACACACATTTTGCTTTATCTCCTAACTTGTTTGGGACTGACCTGCAGTAGTAGTAGTTGTTGTATACACATTTTGCTATATATCTTAACTTGTTTAGGACTGACCTGCAGTAGTAGTAGTTGTTGTTGTATACACATTTTGCTATATCTCTTAACTTGTTTAGGAGTGAGCCGCAGTAGACAGTAGTAGTAGTAGTAGTTGTTGTTGTTGTATGCACATGTTGCTATATCTCTTAACTTGTTTAGGAGTGAGCCGCAGTAGACAGTAGTAGTAGTAGTTGTTGTTGTTGTTGTATGCACATTTTGCTTGATAAACAACAAGTAATGCTCCCTCCGTTTCAAAATATGAGGCAAAGTTGACTGGCACATAGTTTAGGAAAGAAGTGAAGACTTTTGAAACTTACGATTTTTAACATGATATAATTTGTAATTTTTGTCTAGCTGTAAGACTTTTGAAATTCGCAATCTTAAACCTGCCATGACATTTGTATGATGATAAAAACTTATTATTAAGGTTAAAATTGGAAGTTTATGTTAAATTGTTTCCAAATTTGAAAATGTCAAATAAACTAGAATAGAGGGAGTAGTAATTTTCCCCATAAGCCGAGGATAGGGCATACAGTTTCTCTAGCTCTTCTATAATTTATGGCTTCTATTTAATTCCTGCTTAAAGATTTTGTTGGCGCTTTAGGTTCATAATGCAAAGGAGGATTACATCAGTCAGCTACCGGATGCAGTTTTGTGTTCCATTCTTGCAAATTTGACAGTAACAGATGCTGTTAGGACGAGCATTTTATCCAGAATGGAAGCATCTCTTTTCTTCTATGCCCGCGTTAAATTTCAGTTGCCTTGACATGTACGGGGTTTACTGTGATGATCATGAGTGGTAGCCTTACTATTAACAAAAGTTCTTGAAAGGAGTAAATGAGTTACTAGAACTTCATTCACTATAAATGAGCCTTTATAGTGAATTTAACCACTTGATGCATTCTATTTCACGACTAGATGTTAAAACGTTATACCTTTACTTTGATTGTGGCACTGCTCCCTTCACTCTTGACACCAACCCCATCTGCGATCCCAGCAAGTTGTTCAATTTTCCTCTTGAGCTTCTCTCTCAAGCATCCTCGTTGAAACATTTGCTTTTGCACCATTGCATTGGGCAACCAAGTTCTGAAGCCTGTTTTAGTTCCCTCGTGAGCCTTACTTTGAGGGGTGTTTTGTTAGCTAGCGGACAACTGGAGGGCATTTTGTCCTCCTGTTTTAACCTTAAGCTGTTAACTTTTCAACTTTGTAAACTTCCTTATAAGCTACGCCTCTCTGGTTCAGTAACCTGTGTATTTTTTTCGGCTTGTGGCGGAGTGGAAGAGATTGAGCTTCACGCTGCAAATCTTCGTAAGCTTGAGAGTGACCTTTTTAACAAAGTAAGATTCTTTTTCTCATTTGTTCCCGTGTTGGAAGATGTAATGATTCATCCTCTTAAAGACGATACAGTGCCATACATATTTGATGATTTTGCAAGAGATTTACCTGCTCAGGTTAAATCTTTAACAATCAAACTTGTTCCATCTCAGGTATTAATTTGACATGTCTTGTCTTCTCAAAGTTTTCAGTCTGTCTTTTTGTAGACCCTAAATTAGTTATTCTTTTATATTGTGCATTTCAGGTTAACTGCTTCCCAACGGAGATGAAGATGTTCAGAAACCTTAGGCGGTTAAGCTTGGATGCCTGTACTCTTCTTCAATATTTGGCTTTGGTGGTGAGTTTATTATGTTCAACATCTTGTCTTTTTTTCTTATTTGGATATTCTGGATATTCTTTGCTTGGTCTTTCATATATATATATATATATATATTCTGGGTGAACCCTAAGGTATAGGAGTGTTTGGTTTGTTCTTTTCTTCGAAATGGTATATGTATTATAAACCGAAAGGCACAAAGATTGTGCACTACATTACATCCCAAAAGAACCACCGACTATGTATACAGTAAATCTATGAACTGTAACAGGGTCTCAGCTTCATCTACAAATGCTGAATTACACCAAAAGGAAATCAAATGGAAACTATCAGTTTTTATCTTCATAGTAGAGCTGGTTTTTCCTTCAAATTATTTTCTGTTTCTTTCTCTCCACAGTACACCACCAAATACATGCTGGAATGGTGTTCCATATTGGTCTTCACTCTTCATTGCTTTAGGCTAACCTTTTTTTCTCCAGCTTCACAAAACTTCTGTTGCAGGTGATTTTTGAGTCCTCGCTGTCTTTTGTTGTCAATTTTTGTAAAAAGTTACATTCCTGCCCCTTCGAAACCTTCAAAGTCTACTCCCATCAGTTTGCAAAGTTTCAAAATGCTTCTGCGAACCCAGCAGTTGCTTCGGCCTCTCTAGATAAAGTTGGGGCATCCCTTTCTTGTTCATATCATTCTATTGAAGGAAATGGATCTTCGTCAATTGCTTGTGCAGTGTTTTAAAAAGTGACGAAGCGATCGCTTAAAGCGAGAAGCGACGTGAAGCGATGCCTTGTCGCTTTTCCATGCCTGAGGCGAGGCGACCACACGAAGCCCTTGCTTCAGTAGAAGAAGCGCGAAGCGATCACGAAGCGAGAAGCGACAAAGCGCTCGCTTTTGTGGTGGAGGGGTCAGTTTTAAGAAAAAAAAAGTTTGGGTCTATTTTATTTATTATACAAAACAGACCCTAACCTAAGTAAAGACCATTTCTCTCAAAATCAATTGCTGCTAGGGTTCAAGACTTCAACAAAGAAGCTCCAGGTAATTTTTCTTCTTTCTTCTTTCTTCTCCTTTCTTCTTCTCATTTTTTTCTTTCTTCTTTCTTCTTTCTTCATCTTGTTCCCGTCCAGAGGCACCTGCTCATAGCTAGGGCAGGTGC
>ML370160.1:0-50734 GCA_005239525.1 Nicotiana knightiana
TAATACCACATTAAAATCTCCCCCTACTAACCATGGCAGCTCCATATCTCTAGCTAAGTAAAATCTCCCCCTACTAATACCCCATTTTACTGATAGCCCGAGGGTTTTTTTTTAGAGATTCTGACGGAGTGAGGCCGAGGGTCTGATTGTGAGGATATGATATGCCACGAGGTGGCTTGATATTAGCGCTTGGGCTGAAGGAGTCCCTCCAGAGTCTGTACACACCCCCAGTGAACCTACTGAGTGCGAGTGTCGAGTGCCGAGTGACGAGTGATTGGGAGGCATGACTGACAGTGAGGTTGCCCGAGGGGCTGATACTGAGTGATTGTGAGGTATGCTGAGCGACTGATTCTGAGTGATGATTTGCCCGAGGGGCGGTTTATGATACATGTTTTGGCCAAGGTTTTCTGGATAAGTGTTAGAGGATGTTTCGTACTGCTGGGATTCTGGAGACCAGTGGGGTCTCATTTTTTTACCTTTCAGTTTTCTAGGGCTGATTTTACTTGGTGGGAGTCCTTCGAGACGTGTAGGCTTGTCGGTGCAGCACCCCTCACCTGGAAGCAGTTCTCCACTATCTTCTTGGAGAAGTATGTTCCCTAGTCTCACAGGGAGGAGCATCGCAGGCAATTTGAGCAGTTGTGTCGGGGAGAGCTATCAGTGATGCAGTATGAGATGCGTTTTTTAGAGTTGTCTCGTCATGCCACCGAGTTGGTCCCTACTGATAGGGAAAAGATTAGGAGGTTCCTGAATGGCCTCACTTATCAGCTCCTCATTTTGATGACTAGGGAGAGGGTATCAGGTGCTACCTTCGAGCAGGTTGTTGATATTGCTCGAGATATTGAGTTGGTTCGCCGCCAGGGGCGGGAGGGGAGGGAGGCCAAGAGGCCTCGTGGATCTGGTGGTTCTAGCTGTGCTCCTTATAGGGGGCAGTTTCAGCATGGTGGTGGCCGTTCATTCAGGCCTCCTCAACCAGTCCGCCCAGCCTATAGTGGTGCATCATCGGGGCATGGTCCCCGTAATTCTCAGCCAGGCCGTTCTTCATTCGGTGCCCTTCCAGCCCAGAGTGCAGCTCGAGTACCACTAGTTCAGGGTTCCTCTATGCATGATTCTTCTAGTGGCCATTCTGCTGGCAGGGGTTTCTTTCAGTCCTCATTTCCAGCTCCATGTAGTTCTTTTGAGTGCGGAGAAATTGGGCATATGTGGAGACAGTGTCCTCGTCATTTTGGTGTTTCTTCTCTCAGAGGGGCCAGCCCTCAACTTCGGCTCTAGTTACTTCACCACCCGCCCAGACAACTAGGGGTGGGAGCCATACCGCCAGGGGCCGCCCTAGAGGGAGAGGTCGTGCAGGTGGGGGCGAGGCTCGTATCTATGCACTTCCATCCAGGCCAGATGCTATGGCCTCCGATGTAGTCATCACAGGTATTGTATCAGTCTGCCGTCGAGATGCTTTGGCTTTATTTGACCCTGGTTCTACGTATTCCTATGTTTCTTCATATTTTTCCCATTATCTAAATATGCCCCGTGAGTCTCTCGTTGCATCGGTTCATGTATCAACTCCGGTGGGCGATACTATTGTTGTGGACCGTGTGCATCGATCGTGTGTGATATCTATTAGGGGTCTTGAGACCCAAGTGGACCTGTTGTTACTCAGCATGGTTGATTTTGATGTTATATTGGGCATGGATTGGCTATCCCCGTGTCATGTTGTTCTTGATTGTCACGCTAAGACCGTGACCTTAGCTATGCTAGGATTTCTGAGGGTTGAGTGGAGAGGTTCTTCTGAGTATGTGCCTAGCAGGTTGATTTCTTACTTGAAAGCTTAGTGTATGGTTGAAAAGGGGTGTTTATCATATGTGGCATTTGTAAGGGATGTCAGTGGTGAGACTCCCGCTATTGATTCGGTTCCTGTGGTCAGTGATTTTCCGGACGTGTTTCTTGCAGACCTGCCCGGCATGCCGCCTGACAGGGACATTGATTTTGGTATTGACCTGGTGCCAGGCACTCAGCCTATTTCTATTCCACCTTATCGTATGGCACCAGCGGAGTTGAAGGAATTAAAGGAGTAGCTTCAGGAACTCCTAGATAAGGGGTTCATTCGGCTTAGTGTGTCGCCTTGGGGTGCTCCGGTGTTGTTTGTGAAGAAGAAGGATAGTTCTATGCGTATGTGTATTGATTATCGGCAGCTGAACAAGGTTACGATGAAGAACCGATATCCCTTGCCCCACGTAGATGACTTGTTTGATTAGTTGCAGGGTGCCAGGGTATTTACCAAGATTCACTTGCGTTCTCACTATCATTAGTTGAAGATTCGGGGGACCGACATCCCTAAGACTGCCCTCAGGAATAGATATGGTTATTATGAGTTTCTGGTTATGTCATTTGGGTTGACCAATGCCCCAACAACCTTTATGCACTTGATGCACGGTGTATTCAAGCCTTATTTGGATTCTTTCATCATCGTGTTTATTGATGACATCTTTGTGTATTCCCGATCTCGGCAAGATCATGAGCAGCATTTGAGAGTTGTGCTTCAGACCTTGAGGGAGAAGAAGTTGTATGTGAAAATTTTGAAGTGTGACTTCTGGCTGGATTCAGTAATGTTCTTGGGGCACGTGGTGTCCAATGAGGGTATTCAGGCTGATCCCCAGAAGATAGAGGTGCTGCAGAGCTGGCCTAGACCGTCATCAGCTACTGAGATCCGCAGTTTCCTTGGTTTGGCAGGGTACTATCGCCGTTTTGTAGAGGGATTTTCATCTATTACAGCACATATGACCAGACTAACCTAGAAGGGTGCTCAGGTTAGGTGGACTAAGGAGTGTGAGGAGAGCTTTCAGAAGCTCAAGTCAGCTTTGACTACAGCTCCGCTGTTGGTTTTGCCTACGGGTTCAGGTTCTTATACAGTTTACTGTGATGCCTCGAGAGTTGGCCTTGGAGCAATTTTGATGCAGTATGGTAGGGTGATTGCCTACGCGTCCAAACAATTGAAGGTGCACGAGAAGAATTATCCAGTGCATGATCTTAAGCTAGCAGCCATTGTGAGATATTCACTGATCACCGTAGTTTGCAGCATCTTCTTAAGCAGAATGATCTGAATTTGCGTCCGAGGGGGTGGTTGGAGCTTCTCAAGGATTATGACCTCACTATTCTATATCATCCGGGAAAGGCCAATGTAGTGGCTGACGCCTTGAGTCACAGAGCAGAGAGTTTGGGGAGTCTAGCCTACCTACCAGCAGCAGAGCGACCTTTAGCACTTGATGTTCAGGCTTTAGCGGGTCAGTTGGTGAGATTGGATCTATCAGAGCCCCCACGGGTATTGGCTTGTGTAGCCTCCAGGTCTTCTCTTTATGATTAGATTAGAGCACGCCAGTATGATGATCCACACTTGCTCGTTCCTCATGATAGGGTCCGGTGGGGTGATGTAAGGGATGTGGTTATTGGAGATGATGGGGCCATGAGGATGCAGGGCCGGAGCGTGCCCAATGTGGATGGGCTCCAAGAGTTGATTCTAGCAGAGGCCCATAGTTCGCGGTATTCCATCTATCAGGGTGCCGTGAATATGTATCAGGATCTGAGACATCATTATTGGTGGAGGCGCATGAAGAGGGATATTGTTGAGTTCGTGGCTCGGTGTCTCAACTGTCAACAAGTTAAGTATGAGCACCAGAGACCAGGTGGATTGCTTCAGAGATTAGATATTTCGGAGTGGAAGTGGGAGCGGATCACCATGGATTTCGTAGTTGGGCTTCTACGGACTTCGAGGAGGTTTGATGCTATATGGGTTATTGTGGATCGGCTGACCAAGTCCGCGCACTTCATTCCTGTTGGTACTACTTATTCTTCGGAGCGGTTAGCTGAGGTTTATATCAGGGAGATTGTCTGATTGCATGGGGTTCCAGTTTCTATCATTTCCAACAAAGGTACTCAGTTTACATCTCAGTTTTGGAGGGCCGTGCAGAGGGAGTTAGGTACCCAGGTTGAGCTAAGCACAAGGTTTCATCCTTAGACCGACGGTCAGTCGGAGCGTACTATTCAGATTTTGGAGGACATGTTACGTGTGTGTGTCATTCATTTCGGGGCTTCATGGGATCAGTTTCTGCCGCGAGCGGAGTTTGCATATAATAATAGTTATCAGTCGAGTATCCATATGGCTCCGTATGAGGCTTTATATGGTAGGAAGTGTAGATCTCCGGTTGGTTGGTTTGAGTCGGGCGAAGCTAGACTATTGGGCACAGACTTTGTTCAGGATGTGTTAGGTAAGGTGAAGTTGATTCAAGAGCGGCTTCACACGGCGCAGTCTAAGCAGAAGACTTATGCGGACCGGAAGGTCCGAGATGTGTCTTTCATGGTTTAGGAGAAGGTGGTGCTGAAGGTGTCACCCATGAAGGGTGTTATGAGGTTCGGGAAGACGGGAAAGTTGAGTCCCTAATTCATCAGGCCATTTGAGGTGCTGCAGAGAATTGGAGAGGTGTCTTACAGACTTGCCTTGCAACCCAGCTTATCGAGTATTCACCTAGTGTTCCATGTTTCGATGCTCCGGAAGTATGTTGGTGACCCGTCTCATTTTTTGGACTTCAGCATGGTTCAGCTCGAGGGTGATATGTCATATGAGGTAAAGCTAGTGGATATTCTGGGTCGTCAGGTCAGAAAGCTGAGGTCTAAGGATATAGCTTCAATGAAGGTTCAGTGGAGAGGACAACCACTAGAGGATGCCACCTAGGAGGCCGAGCGGGAGATGCGGTGCAGATATCCTCACTTATTTGAGACTCCAGGTACGTTTCTAGACCCGTTCGAGGATGAATGTTTGTTTAAGAGGGAGAGGATGCATGTAATGACCAGGCCGTTCGTTCTGAGATTTTAGCATGTTTCCCCTGTTTATGCTTTATCATATATCTTAGCCTATTTATGTTGTGTTGGGTCAGTTGGTTCAGGTTCGGAGTGGTCGTGGTAAGAACTGAGACACTTAGTCTTTCAAATTTGCTTAATAGTTGGAAAAGTCAACTGGGAGTTGACTTATTGGTAAACAACCTTAGAGTGTAGATTTTATGGATCGGATAGCTTCGTTAGGTGATTTGGAACTTAGGAGTGTGTTCGGAATGTAGTTTTGATGTCCGACGTAGAATTAGGCTTGAATTGGCGAAATTGACTTTTTGGCGATTTCTGGTGAGCAGTGAAAAATTAGCTATCAAGGTCGGAATGGAATTCCGGAAGTTGGAACAGGTTCATAATATCATTTTCGATGTGTGTGCAAAATTTCAGGTCAATCGGACGTGTTTTGGATGGTTTCGGCATCTTTGGCGAAATTTAGAAGTTTCAAAGTTCATAGGCTTGAATCTGATGTGATCTTTGTGTTTTACTGTTGTTTTGGGTGTTTCGAAGGCTCGACTAAGTTTGAATAAGGTTATGGGACATTTTTGTATGTTTGGTTGAGGTCCCGAGGGCCTCGGGTGAGTTTCGGGTGGTTAACGGACTAATTCTTGGCTTAAAAACTGGGTAGATTTTTTCTGCTATTTCTTCTAGTTTTTCTTCTACGCGATCGCAGGGGCGAGTACGCGATCGCGTAGGCTTAGAAGGGGTGGATTTGAGGTTTTTCCATGTGATCGTAGTAAATGGGTCGCGATAACGGTTGTGTGGGAAGTGATTCTTCGCGAACGCATGGCCAGTGTCGCGTTCGCGTATGGTATTCGAGCAGCAGTGGAGTGAAGGCATTTTCCTCTACACGATTGCGTGAGTGGGGTTGCGATCGCATAGGGTCGTGTGTTTGTTAGCTGCGAACGCGAGGCGGGTTCTACGATCGCGTAGGTTTAATTGTGGGGCCGACTTTTTTATGCTTCGCGATCGTGTGGCACGTGCCGCGATCGCGATTAAGGAATTAGGGGCCTGGAAGTGTTCTTTAAAAAACCATATCCGCGAGTTTTAGTCCATTTTTCACCATTGTTGGACAGATTTGAAGCTTTGCAGAGAGTTTAAAGAGGGAATCAAAGGGGAAACACTTGGAGTTAAGATGTTTGATTTCATAACTCGATTCTATGTTGTTTTCTTAGTAATTAAACTTGAAATTTGTTGGATTTAAACCCAAAATTTGGGGAAGTAGGGCATGAGAAATTTGGGACTTTAATTGAGAAATTGAAGGGGCTATTCTGGACCGATTTTGATGCTTTTGGTATGAGGGCAACTGCCATGAAATGCGTGATACATAAATATATATACATAAAATTTTAAAACATACGCCTCTGTGGGCAACATCATCATCATATCGTACCCGGCCGTAATAGGCTCGGTAAAACGTACCCGGCCATGTAGAGCTCGGTAAAACNTATGAATCTTATAAGAATCAGTAAGTACCAACAACATTGATAACATAAGAATAATATAAGCAACCTCAACATGAATTGTTCCATAAGAAGGGAAACAATGTAAGTATTGCTAGCTTCTAAGAGTAGAGTATCTTTAGAAGCTCATTCGTCGCATTATGTACAATTGGAATTGTGAAAAAGAAGGAAAAAGATAGTCTCACATACCTTGTATATATACTGCCCAACCTCAAGCTATGAAAATGTCATGACTCCTTAATCTACAATAAGAGAAACGACACTATCGTTACCGTTTAAGCGTCGTAACTATTATATATCGACCATAACATATTATACGATGAAACGGACAGCACATCCCCTATATATATGACTTCACACAAGTAAAAACAATCACCAAACATCCCAAACAACATCAATAATGATCATGTTGTGCCTCCCAAAACAGTCCACATAACCTAATCACTTCATACATAAGACGACCATCGTAGTAGTGTCAAACGACCCGGAAACGTTACGACGAACGAGCAGCCCACCACCTTATATCTATATGGTGTTTCTCCACACCATTCCTCCTCCAAAACTTCACACAACAGTAGTAAAACACGCAGCCCAACAGCAACACAAAACAGTCCACAAAATAGTCTGCTATAAATGATAACTCGAACTCACGACTTCCGATCACTGTCCCGTGAGTTCTTACAAGTATAGAATGAATTATCATGAAATTACAGCAGAAACAAATGGATGAAATATATCAGTAAACTCACCTTACTTGTTGGATAACTCAGCCCTTATGATGGTGCTTCAAACTCTAGGTTTTACCCCCAATTAAAACTTGAAAGAGAGAGAAAATCAATTAGGGTTTGTGGATAATTTTTGGGAGGAAGCTTGCCGGGGTTTTGGTCTGGTTATTTGTGATATACAATGAGGTTATATTTTAGGAGATAAGCCTTTAAATGGGCTCTTTGGCCGACCCGAAATTGCCTATTTTTGGGCTCTCATTTAACCAAGTAGGTGACACACCTACTTGTCACCTAGCAGCTTGTGCAGTATCGCAACAATGCCTATATCTCTCTACCCTGATGTGTTATTGATAAACGGTTTAATGCGTTGGAAACTAGACTCATAGATATTCAATTTAGTGGGTATATCACCCCGTAATTCCATGTAAATTGGGAGAAAAACTTAGTTACATTTGACCTAAAGTTTAAATAAAATTATGAACATAAGTTGCGACACTTTTTGTCGACTTTTGTTTCATAACTCGTTTGACTTCAAGACTTATGATACATATATTATATGATTCAATTATCTTAAAACACAACCTCTTGATAATATTAAGCACCCCTAGGTTTACCCAAAAATACGGGTTACAACATCCTTGATTCGTTTAACTTCTAATAATTGTTAATCACCCTTATACACTCTTGTATCATTTAAGACCAATACGTGAGAGGTCGCGACGGCACCTAGTATCTACAACTAGGTAAGCCTAACAATTGCAGAATAACGACGAAAATGAAACATAAATCTAAACCATTAACAGTTGCAGGAATGAAATAGTGATATGAATGCCGCTCGGCACATACAATAACAACTCTCAAAGTACATACATAGTTTTCCCAAGACCCAGAACATCATAAGTCACAAGCTTCAAGAATTTACTATTTGTTTTATACATCAATATTTAGAAGTAGTAGAAGAAGAACTACACAAAAAGGAAGAGGGGGACTCCTAGGTCTGCAGACGCGACAGATGTTCCTTGAAGTCTCTGTAGCAGCAGCAGGTGCACGACTAATAATGAGGATGGAATTGTGTACCTGGATCTGTAAACGAAAACATATGCAGAAGAGTAGCATGAGTACACCACAATGGTACCCAGTAAGTGCCAAGCCTAACCTCAGTCGAGTAGTGACGAGGCCAAGTCACGCCCAATGGTCAATAATAAATAAGGCATGAAATATACAGTATAATAATAGACTGGAACTAAGCAAAAAGGAAACACAACAAATAATAGTTCAACATACATAATAAATAACAGGGGATCTCCCGAGATACTGTCTGGTAGTCCTAAAAATAAATATGCTGGGAGAACTCTGAGGTACCGCCTCATAGTTTCAAAAGTAAATCTACAGGCAGAACTCCTGAGGTACCGCCTCGTAGTCAAGTAAATATGTAGGGGGATCTCCCAGGATACTATCCCGAAGTAAATAAGTAGCTCAAACAAATGAAAATAAATAGTTACAACAAGAGAATCTACAGTTTAGACTAAGTACGAGTCAAGAAAAGAAGTAAGAATTCACGAAGCACGCTGCAAAGAGTTCAGATAAGCAAGTAAGGCACGTAGACATGCTATTCTAGTCTAACAAGTTAACTACACATGCTAGTATACTCAATTAAGATGAAAACAGGTAATTTCTCAGTAAAAATTTGGTTTTTGCAACAAATAACTCGTGTACGCACTCGTCACCTAGCGTACACGGCTCTCACATATCATATCAGTACCAAATATTAAGGGGATTTCTCCCACACAAGGTTAGGCAAGCCACTTACCTCGAACCAAGCTCAATCAATCGGTAGCAGTGCTTTTTCCACGAGTATACGACTCTGAATTGCCCAAATCTAGCCAAAATCAATTACATACCATAAATACATCTATAAGAAACTAATATAATTAATGAAATCTAAGTTAAAGCAAGAAATTAGGAAACCGACCCAAAAGGCGTCCCCGAGCTCACGTCTCGGAATCGGGTAAAAGTCACAAAATACGAACACCCATTCACTCACGAGTCCAACAATACAATACTTACTCGATCCCGACGAAGTTTCTACCATTTTCTCCCGAATTTCCAACTCAAATCCCTAATTAGATGATGAAAATAGCATTAGGTTCATGACATTTAGTCCAATCCGGATTAGAATCATTTACCTAAACAATCTACTTGAAGAAACCTCAAAATACATCAAACCATGTCTGATTGATCCCAAATTCTGTACACAAGTTATATTCAACATTCTGGACCTACTCCAACTTCCGAAATCGGAATCCTGCCCCTATACCAAAAGATCCTCTACCGGCCAAAATCTCCAAAAATTTGACTTTTGCCAATTCAATCCTAAATAAGCTACAGACCTCCAAAACCCAATCAGGACACATCCCTAAGTCCAAAATCACCAAACGGAGAAAATAAAACCGACGAAACTCCATTCCAGAGTCATCTTCACACAGTTCTAACTACGGTCAAAATCCTAAAACATAAACTTTCGTTTAGGGACTAAATGTCCCATAACATTCTGAAAACACAACCAACACCTCCCGATAAGACACATAAGCATAAAGAGATACGAGGGAAGCAGTAAATAGGGGATCGGGGCTATAACTTTCAAAACGACCGGCCGATCGTTACATTATGACTTAGTTTCACCATTTTCGAGAATTACATTGTTGTTTTCTATTTTGGTAATTAATATGAACTTATCGATTTTATTCTAGTATCTGAGTTTGGTCATTTCTGTTAAGCTATTACTAAATTTTATACTTATCTTGTCTTAGAGACTAGGTGTCATCACGACATCCTAAGGTGAAAAATTGGGATCGTGGCAGTTAATAGTAGGTATGGATTAAAATTTAGAGACTCGTGTATTGAAATTGAGCACGAGTTTAAAGTATTAGAGCCCTGCATTAAAAGTAAGCAGGTTTAAAAGTGGGGCCCCTACGTTAAAAGTGGGTGGGGTTAAAAGTAGGAGCCCATGCGTTAAAAGTAAGCAAAGGTTGAAAGTAGAGCTCATGAGCATGTGGTAAAAATAGTTTTTATTTTTAATGCAGTAGCTTTCATGTTGAAAATATATGGTTGAAAGTGTGTCTTCACATGTAATATTCTTAATATATTTTGTTGATAAAAATCTTCGTTATCGTCAAATTGGCCATAGCTTGATCTGAACCCGCCTCGAACCTGTCTTCAATCTTGTTCTGAACCATTTTCTCTGATATCACTTGTTGGGATCGGAAATAATAAGGTGTCATGCGGAAGCTAATGAAGCAAACATTGGTGACGATAAATCAGACACAAAAGAAAATATACTAAAGAAACATACTATATTAATCTATGGTTTGGTCAAGTGACCTACATATAATTTACTAATATAAAAGAGAAAAAACTTGTAAGAGAATAAATTCTCCTCCTAAACTAACTTTAGTAAGGACTACATTGTGAATGTTATATGTATTTTATTGAAAAAGAAATCCTCAATTTATAGAGGTCACAACTTTTTTCTACAAGAAAGTAATTTATATTTTTCTTTAAGAAAAAGTAAAATCAATTATGATAAACTTCTTTCCTTCCTACAAGAAAAGGTAAACTCCAAAGTAAATCATGACAAAATCCTAATATATTCCATATCTCATCGCACCTCAAACATTTTGGGTAATGAATAATTGTTTGACCAGTTAGGAATTAGACTAACATTTTTTTAGTTGGTTTGTGGTAATGGACAATTGTTTAATGAGTGATTGCAGAATATATTGTAATTATTCTTTAAAAGTAAAATATAAAATAAAAAATGAGACAACAATTTATGAAATTTGAATCACTAACCTAAATAGTACATGGTGGAGTTGCGACGAGTCATAATATATTGCTATTTATATTTCTACGGAATCTCCAAATGTCACCAATGAGACTATTTCAAGTTTAAATAATTGGGTTTTTATTGATGATTATATTAATTTTTGTGTATATCTCTTCTTTCTTTCTTTTTCTTTTTAGTACGATTTTTATAAATCTCACCATTAGAAATCGATAATGTCAGTAATGGTAAGAATCTCTTTACGTTGAGCATTTTCTTTATCGTTCATTTGGTTTCCACGGGATGAAAGCGAATGAATTTCCTAAAGATAGAAGGCTGATTTAGCATTTAAATAAGTTGCAAAAAGCTCTCTTCGATGTGACATACAAACCCATGTGGTCATTAGAAATTCTTTTTGGACCTTAGATTGTTTACTCTCCCCGTGATATTCTTTTAAAAAATCGATGTTCGAGTGTTACAACCAATATTTATGTACGCTGGTTCATGTCATAAGTTAATCGACGTAAATCTGAGAAGAGATTATCTTTGAAATGATAAGAAGTTAATTCTATTGGTTTTAAATGATACAAGAGTGTATAAGGGTGACTAACAAGTATTAGAAGTTAAACGAATCAAGGATGTTGTAACCCGTATTTTTGGGTAAACCTAGGGGTCCTTTATATTCTCAAGAGGTCGTGTTTTAAGGTATTTGAATCATATTATATCCGTATCATAAGTCTTGAAGTCAAACGAGTTATGAAACAAAAGTCGTCAAAAGTTTTCGCAACTATGTTCATAATTTTATTTAAACTTTAGGTCAAATGTTACTAAGATTTTCTCCCAATTTACTCGGAATTACAGGGTGATCTACCCACCAAATTGAAGATCTATGAGTCTGGTTTCCAACGCATTAAACCGTTTATCAATACAACATCGGAGTAGAGAGATATATGTATTGTTGCGAGACTGAACAAGCTGCTAGGTGACAAGTATGTGTGTCACCTACTTGGTTAAATGAGAGCCCAAAAAGAGGCAATTCCGGGTCGACCAAAAAGACCATTTAAAGGCTTATCTCCTGCAATATAACCCTCATTATATATCACAAATATCCAGACCTAAATCCCTGCAAACTTCCTCCCAAAAATTATCCACAAACCTTAATTGATTTTCTCTCTCTTTCAAGTTCTAATTGGGGGTAAAATCTAGAGTTTGAAGAACCAAGATAAGGGCTGAGTTATCCAACAAGTAAGGTAAGTTTAATGCTCTCTTTTATCTATCTTTTCTGCTATAAATTCATGGTAATTCGTTCTATAGTTGTAAGAACTCACGGGACGGTGATCGGAAGCCGTGAGTTCGAGTTATTCACTTGTAGCGGACTGTTTTGTGTTGCTGTTGGGCTGCATTTTTTACTACTATTTTGTGGAGTTTTGGAGGAGGAAGAGTTTGGAGAAATACCATATAGATGTAGGGTGGTGGGATGGTCATTCGTCGTAATATTTCCGGGTCGTTTGACACTACTACGGTGGTCGTTTTGTGTATGAAGAGATTGCGGTGTATTGGGTTGTTTGGTGATTGTTTTGACTTGTGTGAAGTCATATATATATGGAAGATGTTGTCCGTTTCATCGTAAAATATGTTATGTTCTATACATAATAGTTACGACTCTTACACGATAACGATAGTGTCGTTTCTCTTCTTGTAGATTAAGGAGTCGTGACATTTGCATAGCTTGAGGTTGAGCAGTATATATACAAGGTATGTGAGGCTATCCATTTCCTTCTTTTTCACGACTCCGATTATACATAATGCAATGAACGAGATTCCAAAGATACTCTATTCTTAGAAGCTAGCAGTACTTACATTGTTTCCCTTCTTATGGAACAATTGATGTTGAGCTTGCTTCTCTTATTCTTATATTATCAATGTTGTTGGTACTTCCTGATTCTTATAAGATTCTTGATGAAGAGTTAGTCCTAATAACGTGTACGGAGAATATCGACCTTACGTCATTCCATAAGGTTCAGAATATAAGTCCTACATGCATTATATATATTTATTTTACTCTATCAAGCCGCGCTATAGTCGGCCGAGTACGACACCTATTGTGCAACCACTGATCAGTTGGATTTTACCGAGCTCCACGTGACCGGGTATATTTTACCAAGCTTATTACGGCCGAGTACGATATGATGATGATGTTGTTCACAGAGGTGTATGTTTTAAAAGTTTATGTATATATATATATATATATATATATATATATATATATATATATATATATATCACGCATTTCATGTTAGTAGCCCTCAGAGGTACCCAGATGTTAGAGGTTGTATATACTTTATCCATATTTACATTATTGTTCTTACTTATGCTTTCATGCTTTACATATTCAGTACTTTATTCGTACTGACGTCCTTTTTATTTGTGAATGCTGCATGTCGTGCTGCAGGTCCTGATAGACAGGTAGACTCAGCTCCCCCACCACAGTAGGCTTCCCAGTTCAGCGGTTATATGCAAGATC
Organism: Nicotiana knightiana; assembly: GCA_005239525.1. NCBI lineage: Eukaryota > Viridiplantae > Streptophyta > Magnoliopsida > Solanales > Solanaceae > Nicotiana > Nicotiana knightiana. The sequence continues at coordinate 13,402 of ML370160.1, forward strand.
CCTTCTCCGGACGTGACATGGTCTTGGTATGCATTTTTGTTATAGATATTATGGGTATGTTGGGGCCTTGTTCCGGTAATGTTGCAGCACTTATGCTCTTTTAGAGGTTCATAGACAAGTGTCGACTCATGTATAATTTGGTATGTCTTGTTGGCTAATTTTTGTTGTATATTCTTTCATGGCAGCGTTGTAGCTCGTACCTTATATGTAGTTTCTTAGCAGTCTTGTAATCTTGTGTGATGTATGTTCATGCCATTATCTTTCATTGCTGGTTGTTCATGATCCATATCTACAATTTATATTGATCTCGTCGGCCCTTATAGATAATAAAAAAAGTTAGATAAAATGTACGTTGCTATTCAGCAAGTATGACCCGAGTGCTAGTCATGATCCTCCGGTTTGGATCGTGACATCAAGATATTAGTTTGATTGATATATTATGCAATTAGGCTATATTAAACTAATAACTAAAGAGTAATTAGTATAGAAACGAAAATATCACATCAAAACTTGAATTTAATTAATTAATAAATTTAATTTTTGAAATTACTGAATATCTTATAAAATAATATTAGAGGTAGAATAATGTCAAGTATTTTGAAGTTCTCTAAAGTGGAAAGACTGTCATGTACATTGAGAGTTTAAGAGCGATGGAATGTTACTCTTTTTGCTCGAGATGTTCAACTTGATGTTGTAGTTAAACAGTCCTTTGAGGAGGAGAATTGAAAATCTTCGTGGTTACCATATAGACAAACTATTTATCAATACATTAGTTCTCCACCAACTTTGTAGACAACCCCCCAAATCACACATCAACATATCATCATAGTTAGAAACGTCGAATTTATTAAATAGATCTAAATGCTTGTATATTACAAAGATCTAAAAGCATGTAAATTGATGCTTCTACACTTCTAGGTACTATTAAATAGGTTAGACTCTCTCTATGAAAGGGCCACCAAGATTTCTAACCTATATTGGAGTCGTTTGGTGAGTTCGGAACGCGTAAAGGCTATTTTGGAGAGCTAAAGCTTCACTGGGATCGAGATAAATTAATATTTTTACCTAAATGTGGATAACTTTTTAAAAATAAAACTATATATATAGAAAAAAAAAACTAAATATACGTGTGTGTATTATTGTTGCCTTCTGTCAATAACTTTCTTCTGAAAATAATTGTATGTTAGTATGTTCTGAAGAAATATATTCTTCAAAACCTAGCCTTGTTCATGTCTACATTCCTTTGTTGTCTATAACTTTCAAAACCTACCCTTCCCCTAAACGAAAGGCAAAACCATCAAATAAAGAAACCTAGTTTTCTTGGGAATTGTCGTTATAGACTTGTAGTAATCAACTAGAGATAAGAAGCAATCCAACAAAGATCTCCACTCTGGTCCGCCAGAAACTTTATCCAATGCATTCTGCATATGTCTACGGAACTTAATTGTGATAGGACGCTGCAGCCTGCAGTTACGTAAATCAACCCACGCATTATGTAGTCAAAATCATTTCCTTAAGGAATAATTGGGAACGAAACAGAAAGTTTTCAAACGTAATTTGACTAAAGATCCCGAAAAGAAAAGGTGTCAAAGAAGGAAGAAAATATTATTATATCAAATTTGTATACGTTCCAAATCAGGGAAGCCCGATTTTGGAATCCAAGTTAGTACCCCGAGCCCGAGTTCGAATGAATTGAAGTTGGAGTCGAGTCTAGCTAAAAAGTGCACACTTCGGGGATCAAATCAAGGGCTGAACATGATCTACCTCGAAATAGTATCGTTATGAATCTGTACCAAAATGAGCGAGAATTTCTCAATGGCACGAAGATCAAGGCGTAAATTTCGGAGCAGATTTATACGAATTAGTACAAATCCGTACTAGGCTGTTACACAGCTGTCCCCAAAGGATTATTTACTGTAAATAATAATGTACCTTATTTAGGGTTTTCTCTCCTATATAAAGGGGACCCTAATCATTTGTAAAGATATCTAATCATTGGAAAATGATATACTCTCTACTTTTCGCTCATTGCTCATCAGATCTGTCCTTTAAACTTTATTATTTCTTATTGCTTTATTGTTCTTGATTTACCTCGAGGTCATTAAGCTCGAGATCGATACTGCTCAAGCAACATTAGTTTGGTTCACTTATTCTTTTCATCATTACATTATACTTCTTGTCTATTAATTGGTATTGAACTGAATCACGTATCTTTAAAATCACAAACCAAATTTAATTGTTACTCGTATTTTTGAGGTAAATAGTTTGGCGTCCACTGTGGGGCTAAAGATAATAGTGATTATTTCAGCGTTAATTTTCTGATAACACACGTTATTCTTCACACTTTGTCTTGTCAGAGATTCTTTGTTTTCAGGCTAAAATATGTCGAACTCAGCAAACACACCAGTGCATGGTAATGACGATCTCGGATTCCATGGGAAAAATGATAATGCAACAGCTTCAGGGGCCGGTGTACCACCACTTAACCCTGGGGTAGTGCCAGTTCCTAACCTAGTCGATGTTGGTTTACACATTGCTATAAACGTCGACTTAGGCATTGGCATCGGAGGAAGCGTACGTGGAGAGGTTCAACCTAGTGGCCAAAGAACACATGGTCGAGGAGATGGAAAGGTCAGCCTCCAAGTGATTTTCGAAATGTTACAAGCGCAACAGATGGTTATCGCTCAGTTGCAAAGTCAGCAAAAGACTCTGAGCGTGGTGGGACCGAAAATTACTCACTGTGCCGAGCCAATCCTGGAGAGGTCGAGTAATAATGGATCGGGGGCCGACCCCACGATCATGAAAATGTTCGAAGAACTCACAAAGAGGATTGAGTCAGGAGAGAAACGGATCAAGGATAATGATAAAAAGGTGAAAACGTACAACTCGAGGGTCGACCAAATACCGGAAGCGCCTCCGATTTTAAAAGGACTGGATTCTAAAAAGTTTGTGCAAAAACCTTTCCTCCCGAGTGCAACCCCGAAGCCTATTCCAAAGAAGTTTCGCATGACGGACATACCCAAATACAATGGGACCACCGATCCCAATGAACACGTCACTACATACACTTGTGGTATAAGGAAATGACTTGGAGGACGACGAGATCGAGTCCGGCCTACTGAAAAAATTTGGAGAAACTTTGTCCAAAGGTGCGATGATTTGGTACCACAACCTGCCCCCGAACTCTATCGATTCATTCGCCATGTTGGCAGATTCATTTGTGAAAGCACATGCTGGAGCTACAAAAGTCGCAACAAGGAAATCAGACGTTTTCGAAATTAAACAAAGGAACAACGAGATGTTAAGGAAGTTCGTATCCCGATTTCAAATGGAACGAATGAAGTTACCACCAATCTCCGATGACTGGGCTGTTCAAGATTTCACTCAGGGACTAAATGAGCAGAGCTCGATAGCATCAAAACAGTTAAAACAAAACTTGATTGAGTACCCTGCCGTGACTTGGGCGGATGTGCATAACCGATATCAGTCGAAGATCAGGGTCGAGGACGACCAGTTGGGAGCCCCGTCGGGTTCGGTTTATCCAAGCAGATTGGCAACAAAAGATTCGAGAGACGCAGACAGGGATCCAATACCGAACAAAGAAAGGTATCAGCCATATGTCGTAGAGCGAAGGAACAGTTCGAGGCGTAATATACCTCAGAATAATCAAAGAGTAGATCGAGGACTAAATTCTCGGGGACTTATGAGTAAGACTGGGTTCGATAGGCATTCGGGACCGGCGGAGGCACCTCGATTATCAGAGTACAATTTTAGCATCGATGCCTCGAGGATCGTTTCAGCCATTGGAAGGATTAGGGATACCAGATGGCCTAAACCCATACAAACTGACCCTTCTCAGAGGAATCCCAACTTAATGTGTAAATATCACAGTACACACGGGAACATGACCGAGGATTGCAGACAACTAAGAGAGAAGATAGCCTGATTATTTAATGAGGGGCATCTTCGGGAATTCCTTAGCGACAGAGGCAAGAACCATTTCAAGGGAAGAGACGCCAATAGAAAGAATGAACCAGAAGAGCCTCAACATTTTATTCATATGATCATCGGCGCAGTCGATGTCCGGCAGGGACCCGTGTTCAAACGCACCAAAGTGTCAATCACAAGGGAGAAGCGGACTCGGGACTACATTCCCAAGGACACACTTACATTCAGTGAAGAAGACACCGAGGGCCTGTCTCATCCACACAATGATGCACTGGTAATTTCTATTCTTTTAAATAAAGTTCAAGTTAAACGTGTTCTTGTGGATCCAGGTAGCTAGACGAACATAATCAGGTCGAGGGTCGTAGAGCAGCTCGGGCTTCTTGACCAAATCATACTTGCATATTGAGTGTTGAATGGCTTCAACATGGCAAGCAAAACAATGAAGGGGGAAATCATCCTCCCGGTGAACGTGGCCGGGACTATACATGATACGAAGTTTCATGTCATCGAAGGTGACATGAGGTATAATGCTTTGCTTGGAAGGCCGTGTATACATAGCATGAGGGCAATGTCGTCAACCCTTCATCAAATGATGAAGTTACCAACAAAAGATGGCGTAAAAATGGTGTATGGAGAGCAACACGCAGCAAAGGAGATGTTTGTAGTCCATGACTTAACACCGGTATCAATGCCCTCCACATAGGAAAAGTTGAGCATCAAGGTCAAACAGGTAGCCAAATAGCAATCACAGTCCATATCCTTGACTGAGCCCGAGGAACAGATGATCGAAGATGAAGAAGAGGACTTCCTCGCCCCTAGAGCTTTCATCTCCCCTGAAGAATCGGATGCGACAAAGTCCACGATCGAGGAACTAGAGCAGGTGATATTGATCGAGCATCTGCCGGAATGGAAGGTATACCTGGGAATGAGATTAACCCTCGAACTCAGGAAAAAACTCATTCAATTCATTATCGATAACATTTATTGCTTTGCTTGGTCCAACTTAGATATGACAGTGATCCCACCGAATATAACCACCCACCGACTGAATGTCAATCCCAGATTTAAACCAGTGAAGCGAAAGAGAAGACCACAGTCCGAGATAAAGCATACCTTCATAAAGGACAATGTAACTAAGCTTCTCAAAATAGGGTCCATTAGGGAAGTAAAATACCCCGAGTGGCCAGCTAATGTAGTAGTAGTCCCTAAAAAAGGAAACAAACTTAGAATGTGTGTAGACTACAACGATTTGAAAAAGGCATTCCCTAAAGACTCTTTCCCACTGCCTAACATCGATCGTTTGATCGACACCGGACAACCACGAGATTCTTACTTTTCTCGATGCCTACTCCGGGTACAATCAAATTAAAATGAACCCGAAGGACCAGGAAAAGACTTCATTTATCACGAAGTATGGAACATATTGATACAATGTAATGCCCTTCGGGCTAAAAAATGCAAGGGCTACATACCAACGCTTAATTAATAAGATGTTCGAACAACAAATAGGCTAATCTATGGAAATTTATATTGATGACATGCTAGTTAAGTCCCTGCACGCAGAGGACCATTTGACTCATTTGCAGGCAACGTTCGAGATCTTAAGAAAATATAACATGAAACTCAACCCCGAGAAATACGCTTTCGGAGTCGGCTCAGGCAAGTTCCTGAGTTTCATGGTATCAAATAGGGGTATCGAGATCAACCCCGACAAAATTAAAGCCATCAAGGAATTCACCATCGTGAACAATGTGAAGGCCGTACAACGGCTAACCGGGCGGATAGCTGCTTTAGGCAGATTTATCTCGAGGTCATCCGACCGGAGTCACCAATTCTTCTCCCTACTCAAAAATAAGAATGACTTCGCATGGAATCCGGAATGTCAGCAAGTGTTGAAGGAGTTAAAGCGGTACTTATTGAGCCCACCCCTGCTTCACACTCCAAAGTAAGGTGAAAAACTTTATTTATACTTGGTCGTGTCCGAAGTAGCGGTGAGTGGTGTGCTGGTTCGTGAAGAACAAGGTACACAATTTCCTTTTTATTATGTAAGTCGAACCTTAGGAGATGCTGAAACCAGGTATCCATATTTAGAAAAGTTAGCACTTGCACTGATAAGCGCATCTAGAAAACTAAAACAATATTTTCAATGTCACCCCATATGAATGTTGACTACATACCCACTTCGAAATATCTTACATAAGCCCGATTTGTCGGGCCGATTGGCCAAGTGGGCCATCGAACTTAGAGGGTACGATATCGAATATCAAACCCCAACGACCATCAAGTCCCAAATTTTGGTAGACTTCGTGGCAGATTTTACACCTGCCCTCGTACCCGAGGTAAAAAAGGAACTTCTAATAAAGTCAGGTACATCCTCGGGGGTATGGACCCTCTTCACAGACGGCGCCTCAAACGTGAAAGGGTCCGGGATCGGTATTGTTTTAAAATCGCCCATGGGTAATATCATTAGACAATTTATCAAAACTCCTAGATTAACTAACAATGAGGCCGAGTATGAGGCCATGATTGCAGGTCTCGAACTAGCCAAAAGCCTAGGGAGCAAAGGTCATCGAGGCCAAGTGTGACTTTATTTTAGTTGTAAACTAAGTAAACAAAAGCTTCAAAGTTCGAGAAGATAGAATGCAAAGTTACTTAGACAAACTTCAAGTAATATTGCACCGCTTCAAAGAATGGACACCAGACCATGTACCTCGAGAACAGAATAGTGAGGCTGATGCATTTGCGAATTTGGGGTCATCGGTCGAGGAAATGATATTGTCCCGAGGACTGTTGTCCAATTGTCGAGGTCCGTGGTCGAGGAAGGCCATGCGGAGATTAATTCGACAAGTTTAACGTGGGATTGGAGGAATAAATGCGTCGAATACTTAAAGCACAGAAAGCTCCCCTCGAACACAAAGGAGTCGAGAGCCTTACGAGCCAAAGCAGCTCGATTCTTGCTTGATGAAAATGGAACATTGTACAGAAGAACCTTCAATAGACCACTGGCAGTATTCTTAGGACCAGGAGACACCGATTATGTATTGCGAGAAATCCACGAGGGCACTTGTGGGAACCACTCTAGCGCCGACTCTTTGGTTTGCAAGGTATTAGAGCTGGATACTCTAGCGCCGACTCTTTGGTTCGCAATGTAATTAGAGTTTGATATTACTGGGATAGCATGGAAAAAGATACTAAGGAGTTCGTTCGATCGGGTGACAAATGCCAAAGGTTCGCACCGATGATCCATCAGCCCGGTGAAGAACTCCATTCGGTCATATCTCCGTGGCTATTCATGAAATGGGGGATGGACATCATCGGCCCCCTACCAACAGCACCGGGTAAAGCTAAGCTCATTTATTTTTGACTGACTACTTTTCAAAATGGGTAGAAGCACATGCCTTCGAGAAAATAAGAGAGAAAGAAGTCATTAACTTCATATGGGACCACATTGTGTGCCGGTTCGAGATACTCGCCGAAATAGTATATGACAACGGGAAATAGTTTATCGGCAGCAAAGTGACAAAGTTCTTCGAAGACCATAAAATCAAAAGGGTTCTATCAACGCCCTATCACCCAAGTGCAAATGGCCAGACCAAGTCCACAAACAAAACTATCATTCAAAACTTGAAGAAGAGATTGAATGATGCTAAAGGAAAATGGAGAGAAGTGTTGCCTTAGGTGCTGTGTGCGTATTGAACAATTTCGAAGTCAAGCACGGGGGAAACCCAATTCTCTTTGGTGTATGGGTCCGAGCATTGATTCCGGTCGAGGTCGGGGAAACTAGCGTCAGGTTTCAGCATACTACCGAGAATTCGAACCACAAGTCTATGAACACTTGTCTCGGCCTACTAGATGAAAAAGGAAAGCTAGGCCCCAATTGGGAAGGACCGTACCGAGTCATCGGAGTCGTAGGGAAGGGATCCTACAAATTTAGCACAATGAAATGTGAGAAACTACCAAACAATTGGAATGTATCACTACTCAAAAAATATTATTGCTAGGGTATGACCTCCTGCCTTTTATTTCCATTTATATTTAGGACTAACTCATTTCCGGTGTTCGATCGAAGGCTTCGAGGCATCCTTCATCTCGAAGACCTTAGGTTTTAAAGCATGCGTTTCACTCTTTTCCCCTTAGATCGGGTTTTATCCCAAATGTGTTTTTCCGGCAAGGTTTTTAACGATGCAACATTTATATGCTACCTAAGGAGAACTCAACAAGCATTCAAGGCTTCTTTCCAATCCACCTCGAATACTGGGGGCATCACCCTCGGAGGTTGTATTTTCAAGGAAAATACTTTACGGCAAAGAGGGCCTTGATAGCGGAACTTTGTAATGGGCCAAACGGTCAAATGAACCATGTCCATGTAGAATAGTCGAGCCTCCGACGACAAAACATGTACGCATGTATCAATTATTCAAAGAAGCATTTTTTTCTATATCAAAATACATTGTGTCTCAAGAAAGTCTACTGTTATACGATCTTCGTACTTATAATTCTACGACAAACGACTCAAAAGCCAGAGCACAAACGCACCCCAAAAATTCGGGGACTGTCATCGACAGTCAACACATCTGAATCATCAAAAATTCGAACTCATAAGACCTCTAAGAGGCATCACCTTGATATGAAGGCCAAGTCCACAATACTCGGGGACTAACCTTTCAAACAAGTTCGAAAGGTTATCGGGAAACAAGTCCAAGAGACATACCCGAAGGCTATGGCCATATTAAATACTACGGTCACATGAAAAGGCTATGGCCGGAATAATGCGGGTCGAAGACTTCTGACTTCCACCATAAAATTAAAGGCCTTCAAACACATTGAAAAAATGGTTAAATCAGGCTACCCTCAGCAAAAGCAAATGATAAAGGACTTCAATAAAACAAGCCCTCGAATAATGTAGAGGCTTTGATAACATCAGCCTTCTAAAAAACCTCAAGAGGTAGTCAGTTATCGTTACACAACAAATTACAAACGAGGTTCCAATCGATCGAACCTTCGAAAAACCCAACGAGTTCAAAAACACACATGCTAAGGCATACCAAAATTTTCTCTAAGCCTTTTAACCGAAAAGAGGGAAAAATTATAGCCTCTATAGAGGCCGAATTGGTCCGACCTAAAAGAGCCTAAGGGCCGATATTAAAGAGCATAAGGGCCGAAGCATATGGAATTTGATACCTTACTCTCACTCAGCTCGGACTCAAGAGTTCCATCACCCTGAGCTCGCGTCAAACCAACTTAAAGCTTAGCTCGAGGATAAAACCTTAAGAAGTATTCTATCAATAAACCTAAGGGTTTATCTTACCCCGAATTTGAACTGATGCTTACCCAATTATTGAAAGATATAACATTAAAAGTCAATTCTGCATACAACAAAAACGAAGCAAACTTTGCAGAAAATCGAAGACTAAGAAAACAATCAAGGGAACTCCTTCTTTTTATATATACAAAGGGTGTTACAAAGGTGTTCAACAAAACAAAAAAAGAAGAGTACAAAAAGATAGAAAAAAGTTCCTATCTACACTGGGGGGACATCCCCCCGGGCTAGTGTCTTCTCTCGGATTTGTCTCTCCCTCGGGGCCAGCCTCTTCCCCGGGAGTAGCCTCTCCTTCGATCTCCTCTTCACCCCCGGAACCACATTGGTCCTCTTCAACATCATCATCACCATCGGAGGTGAGAACGAATATGGCATCAGCTTCATATGCCATATCCTGTTTTATCTCTTCGGAGAGATTGAAGCCCCTGGCATGAATCTCCTCGAGATTTTCCCTCCGAGATAGGCACCGGGCATAGTCATTACTTAGATTTTCCCGAGCATCAACTTCTCTCAGCTCTATTTGAGCAGCTGCGATATCCTTCAAATACACGACGACCGTTCTGTCAGCCGTGATCTGTATCTTCTTGGCTTCGGCCCGGGCTTCCGTAGCTTCAGCCTTGGCCTTTGCAAGACCGGCCTCGAGCTCAACAATTTTTCCAGCCTGGATCAAACTTCTCTCTTGGGCGTTCCAAATCTTGATCTCGATGGTAGATACTCTCTCCAGTGCAGTTTCTTTCGCCACAGCCAGGATGTCCATCTTCTCTTTCCATTTATTATACTCGGCGTTGACCTGGTAGACCTCGCCTCGAAGCCGCTCCAGCATCTCCACCTTTTGCTGCAACTGAGACATTGAAGTGTTAGCCTCCGAAGATGGGAGAGGAAGCTCGTATTCTTTCAAAACAATAGTTACCTGATTCTCTATTTCATCCTCATATTCACGAGCCTTGGCCAATTCCGACCGAAGGTTTTTCAAATCTTCCTCTTTTTTATCGCAAAGGAGTCTTAGGGCTTTCTCTTCGCCGAACGACTTGTGCAGCTCGACCTCACATTGACTTAGCTCGGCCTTAAATTTGTTGAACGCCTACAGAGAAGAAAGGAATGATCACCTAAGCAAAGGAGGAAATTATAACATTAAGGAAATTGCAACGTTACTAGAACTTACACTGGAGAAAAGACGTTAGGCCTCTTCAAAGGTAGAGGTTGCATCAGCAAGATTGCTTTCATCGAACTCGGAAAAGAAACCCTAGAAAGGGTCATCTTCACTTGGGACTCCGCCTAACTCGGGCGTCTTCAGGTTTCGAGCATCCCTAATAGTGTCCTCGGAATAGGCAGGGAGTGACGGGGAATGACCTACTGTCACGGCCTCGGGTAGATCCCCCGAGGCACTCTAATCGGGCTCAGGATATCCAGAATTTATTCCTTTTTGAGTGCTACTAGAAGATTAGTAAACGAACACAACGTCAGGAGGCGCGGGTCCCTCATCCTTATTCTCTTTGGAAGTCCCTTCTTCGCATATAGGGGCTTTGGTTTCAATAGGTTAGGCAGCCTTGGTGGATTTTCTAGCTCGGGCCACCAAAGATGAACCATCCACCTCGTCGTCTTCATCATCCATAAGCTGATGGACAGGGTCTATGTCCACATTAATAACGACGTCCTTCTTGCGCCTCCGAGCGGGCTCCGCCTTGTTCGGGGTATCCGCGGACTTCAAAGGCCTTTCCCTATTATTGTCCTTTTTTGGCTTTGAAATTGGAGACTCAATATCTACCCCGGGAGGGGGCGGCCTCATCTCAGAAAACACTCCTATGCCTGAAACAATAAAGTTAAGTCCTAATAAGAGAAGCATTCTTAATAAGTAAGAGAATATCGAAACACAAACCGTGGTGTTTTTCTTCCCACATGCCCTTCGAAAAGTCTCTCCACTTGCGTTTATCGTACGATGAGGTGGTGGCTAGCTTACGAACCCAATCCTCAAGGTCGAGGATCATATTGGGCATCCACGAGACCGCTGTGGAAAAAGGAAAAGAATATTACGCAAAGCTTAGCAAAAACTATGGAAAAAACTAAGGAAAAGGGTTCCACTCACGTTCAAAGTTCCATTTCTCGGGGAACGATATGTGTTCCTCGGGAATGACATCGATGGTCCTCACCCGGATGAACCGACTCATCCAACCTTGATCTATGTCTTTTTCATTGCTGGCAAAGAAGGATTTGGTCGATCGGCGTTGAAGTTTGATCCAACCTCAAAAAAGCTGAGGTTGGTATAAGCGGATGAGATGGCTAAGGGTAAACTCGAGCCCCTCGGCCTTGCCGACAAAGAACCTTAGGATTATTAATATCCGCCAAAAGGATGGATAAATTTGGGCCAGGGTGACTTAGTATCTTCTGCAAAACTTGAGCACGATTGGGCCGAGAGGACCCAAAGTAAAGGGATAAGTGTACACACTTAAGAACCTCTTTACGTAAGTAGTGATATCTTCATCACGAGAAGGGATCTGTACCACGTCCTTCTCTTCCCAGCCACACTCTCTTCTCACAACGTCGAGGTGTTTTCTTGCAATTGAACATATGTACCTCGAAGCATGTTCACGGCGGCCAGGGACATCGGGAGGATTCTCGACCGTAAAGTCCTTTTTAAGGAACAACCACCCGGTACAATCTCATGGAGCACTGGCGGTTTGCTGCCGATCGGACGAGAGGAAGTTATTTCTTTTTGAGGAACGGATTTGGAAGTTTTTACCATCGATGAAGAAGGAAGAAGTAAGTAAGTCTTGGCGGTTTTAGGGTTGATAAGGCGAAGGAACTAATGGCGGAAGTGGAGAAGTTAGAAAGAAATAAGGAGTTGCAAGTAAAGGCGAAAGTCCTTAATGAGGAAGATAATCGATAATATATAGAGAAAGTCAGCGACTGTTCAGTGATGCTAGTGGCCAACCGGCACTGACATGCGTTTAATGTTTTGGGGCAGAAAATTGATGGGACGCTTCGGTCACTTCAACACTTATATCATGGGCATGATGTCATCATCGGGACTTCAGAAATTCAAAGATTCAAATCATTTCTTGTCATTTCATTCTAAGAAACGTGGGTACTATCTGTTTTATATACAGTCAAAATCAGGGGAGCCCAATTTCGGAGTCCAAATTAGTTCCCCGAGCCCGAGTTCGAATGAATCGAAGTCGGAGTCAACTCTAGCTACAAAGTGCACACTTCGGGGATCAAATCGAGGGCTGAACATGATCTACCTCGAAATAGTTCTGTTATGAATCTGTACCAAAATGAGCATGAATTTCTCAATGACACGAAGATCAAGGCATAAATTCCTGAGCAGATTTGTACGAATTAGTACAAATCTGTACTAGGTGGTTACACAACTGTCCCCAATAGGATTCTTTACTGTAAATAGTAATGTACCTTATTTAGGGTTTCCCCTCCTATATAAGGGGGACCCCAATCATTTGTAAAGATATCTAATCATTGTCAAAGAATATACTCTCTATTTTTCGCTCATTGCTCATCCGAACTGTCCTTTAAACTTTATTATTTGTTCTTGCTTTACTGTTCTTGATTTACCTCGTGGTCATTAAGCTTGAGATCGATACTTCTCAAGAAACATTGGTTTTGTTCATTTATTCCTTTCATCATTACATTATACTTCTTGTTTATTAATTGGTATTGAAGTGAATCATGTATCTTTAAAATCACAAACCAATTTTAATTGTTACTTGTATTTTCGAGGTAAATAAATTACTTTTGATTCTTTTGGTTTGTTGCAAATTCCCTTTTAGAATTGTAGGAACCAAAATTTGTATATATATTTTATACAATTATATTTGTAGAGGAAAGGGATAATCTAAGTCAATATTAATATCCAAATGACAGATCTAGTGTGCTTATGATGTGTACAAAATATATGATGTTAGATAATAATATCTTAGAGTAATGATGGAGGAATAAAAATTTAAGAATGCAAAAGATAGAAATAAATAACAATAAATGATATTTAAATAATAAATGGAACAAGGTTTACTCGACAAGGGTGAGATTTTTCACTGATCCTTCTGACGCTGATGGATAATGATGAGCATTTGAATATTCCAATTCTTCTTGGGTCGGGAGAGAGATAGAAAAAAGGTGTAAAGGTAAACTTTGTATGTATTCAATAAAGAGAGAATCTTCAGAGTTCAATGTTGTTCTTTACAAAAATGTTCAATCCTCTTGTCTAGAACTACATCTCTTCCTATTTATAAGGGTAAATGGGCCTCAAAACATTACATAGTACAACATAGAGGAGTATTCGCTAGGATATTCTCTAGGAAATCTCGTTAAACTATCTGTTACTGCACATCAAGGACGGATGCTCGTCCTCGTCCCCGTCTTCGTCTTCTATTAAGCCACCTCGACCTCGACGACAATTTGCCTTCTTTATATGACCTCGACCTTTTGATATGTCGTAATGCCAATATAATGCAGCCTTTGAAGGCTTTTATATCCATTGACCAGGTCAAATACGTGACATAAGTTTTTCATCCATACAGTTATTCCACCCGCTTATCGAGGACGTCCTCGTGGACAGGGTTGGTAAGTGGATAATAATGATCCCGGTCGTCGTAAAAGACGAACAACGTGGTGATTCGAGGGTCATATATTTCAAACCCTTAATCTTCCCGGGTGACCTCAGGAACAAGCCTGTCATGGATGGGATATGATGTAATAATGTCATTCATCATGATGACTCATGTTCCTGATATGTCCCGTCACTACACGCGCGACCTTCTCATTGGTTTCCCCATTTCGATTTGGTTGTAATCATGACGAGCCATTTCAGACTCGTTGTTTTTCCTCTATAAAGGGGGGTGATTACCATTATTCGATCTTTACCTTCATTGTTGTTATTAGAATTGCCTCTGCATTCCTTTGCTTCTCTTGCTTATTGTTATCTGACTTTTCTTCCCATTTTCTCGGCTCTTTTCCTCTAACATTCTTCAAATTTTATAATCATGTCACACTTACATTCTGATGCCAATGAAGAGATTGTCATTCCACTGGTTGTTGTGGTCTCTGTTAGTGGAGGAGACGCTATCTTTGCCGTTGAAGTGGAGGTTCTTCCTTTTATGGAAGATATTGTCCCTTACAACCCCGACGCAGAACCAAATTTTCATCGGCCACTAGAGGTGGTGGTTGAGATTTTGTTATCGTCTTTGACAGCCAAACGCTTGGCGGAGTTCAAGGCCAAGTATTGCCTCCCTGATCAAGGGGAGCTAGATGCATGCCATTGGTTAGAAAATGAGGGGATTTCATAAACACACCAATTTCATTATCATTAGTTACTCCTTTTATAATTCCCAAAATACATTACACATTCATAGTTTAGAAGTGAAAATTTGTGATACTGCAGTATTTCTAGTTTGACTTTCAAAAATCAAGATACAACCCATACTATGTCTACGGAGCCTCTAACTAATACAAAAGAGTAACATGAAGGTGCCAGTGACAAAGACTTGTCTATACCTCAAAACACTATACATAAAGAACAAAAGATACAAGACCCCGAGATGAAGTGGGGCTCACCAAGTCAGTTGAGAAGAGAGTGTACCGCTATCACTGATTGATTCCGCCTGCTGTGGAACCACCTCCATCAATTAAAGATGCAGCGACCCCAGCAAAAAGGATGTTAGTACATATGGAATAGTTCTAGTATGTAAGACTAAACACCCTCTCAATGAATCAAGTAACAGTACAATGAGGAAGAAACATAGAATCAAAGAGAGCCTCAGACAATATTAAAGTGTCGATTTAAGAGAAGATAATTTTTAGAGTGAATATCAACATATTTAAGTTGGGAGATCTTTAGCACTGATATACCATCGTGTTTTTAGCATGGAGGTCGACCTCGCCTGATCGGCTAAGGCGTCTTAGCCAAAGACATCCAATCACAATGCCACCATGTGCATGACATGGCGTCTGATCTTGGCCTAATTGACTAAACCGTCTCATGATAAGTGGGGATTTTGACTACTTATTAGCACTTGTTAGCTTTCATTTTAGTCCAATAGCATTTAATTGTATTCCCAAAAACTAATAAAATATGCTTAATTGCAGGAGTATTGGAAAATGAGTCACTATGA
Source organism: Nicotiana knightiana (assembly GCA_005239525.1). NCBI lineage: Eukaryota > Viridiplantae > Streptophyta > Magnoliopsida > Solanales > Solanaceae > Nicotiana > Nicotiana knightiana. Next base: position 28,792 of record ML370160.1, read on the forward strand.
TGAAATTCAACTCAAGAAGGAGTGATCTGAACAAGGACAAAAATCAGGAACAGAAGCTCAAGTGCTGACATCTGCGGTCGCAAAATGTGAAGGAAATCTAGCAGTGTCTCAGTGCAAAGTGCGGACCACACAATTATTGTACGGCTACAAAAGCTCATAAGTGCGCAAGAGACGAAGTTCAAAGAGTCTCACTTCAATCTCAAAAAGAAATTCGGACCGCACAATCGTAAAAATCAGCTATGCGACCACACTCAGGAAATGTGTGGTCCGCAGAAGAGCCTTGTGCGGCCGCACCAAGAATTGTGCGGACCGCAGGACATAAGGGATGCGTCTGAAATCCAGAATTGTTCGGCCGCAGAGTCAACTCCTATGAAGAACTGAAGAGAAGTGCGGACCACACGTGGAATTGTGCGGTCACAGAACCATTCCAGAATTGTCCGACCGCAGAGTCAACTCCTATGAAGAACTGAAGAGAAGTGCGGACCACACGTGGAATTGTGCGGTCACAGAACCTCTGAAAGGGCATTTTTGTCCGAAAATTCCAGCTTTGTATAAATAGACTACTTTCCTTGCCTCTTTAGGCAAATTTAGCTTACTTTGGTGATTTAACATTGGATTTTGATCTTTTAATCTTGCAATATGAGTTTTATCATTATTTCTTCTCTGTTTTCTTCTTTACCCATTATGAGTAATTAGATTTTTAGCTAGGGTTGTGACCCAAACCTAGTATGTAAACCTAATGGGTATTTGATTTAGGGCTTGTTTATGGTTGGGTGTTTATTATTTAGCATTGTCCTGCTTTTAATTGTAGAACTAATGGTTGCAAACATTAGTTCATGCCTACTTGACTTGGTTTCCACTTGAGGAAGAGAGACTTAGTCTAGGAAAACTTGTCTAACAAGAATTTGGGATAAAATCAAGAGATTGATACTCCCAATTAAAGGGTTGAACCTAGAGATAGTAATAACCGACTTGAGCATTTTATCAATTGTTTTATACAAGACCCATTTGGACTTGAGAAAGAAAAATTGGGAAAAACCACACTCTTACCAAGAGGCATTGAGTGGGTATTTGAGTGTTGATAGCTATAAAACACCCCGACTAATAAAACAAACTGTAAAGTTTACAACTTGTTAGGCAAACACCTAGGTGAAGGTCATAGCCCTAGGACTTTTTATATATTTGAAAAACATCCAAAAACAATATTCTCTAGTTTTATATCTTAGAATTGTAATCCTTAGTGTAATTTTAGAAGTACAAACAAAACAATGTATGTAGAAGTGCAATTTAGATACATCATGTGCTCTATCCAAATATATACTACTAATTCCCCTCTCAGATCCCTGTGGATTCGATCCCGACTCCTTGATGAATATTATTACTACAATCGACCGTTTCATAACATCGAATAGAGGTGTGACTTGGACGAGATCAATTTTTGGCGTCGTTGCTGGAGAGATAAAAACAAATTTAGCTATATATTTGATTTTGTGTGTGAATTGTCTTCTTTTCATTCCGTTTTACTAATCTTTTTGGGTGAAACAATGGTTCTCAATAACAATGATCCTCTCGGAAACATGCCATTGGGGGATGTGGACATGCAAGATGAACAAGTTGAGGAGGCTCCTCTTGAACCTAGAGAAAATAGACGAGGCCGACCTCCTCAAGATAATGTTCCCGTTCCACCCCCACCTCCACCAAGAGCGGCTCTACACTGAGTGTTGCCAAATGAAGGGTATGCAAGTGCCATAGTCCCGCCAACATTAGGGAGGGCAACGTTCAAATCACAAATATGATGCTCAATTGGGATTCTTCACCGGAGCTCCGAATCAAAATGCGTACAAACACTTGAAGGAGTTTGTGGACACTTGCTGGGGGAGTAAATAAACAAGCGTCTACGAGGATTCTTTAAGGCTGAGGCTATTTCTTTTCTCTCTACGGGGAAATCCATGGATTGGTTAGAAAGGTTTCCAAACCATTCCATCCGTACATGGGATGAATTTGTAGAGAAATTTGTTTCCAAGTTCTTTTCTCTTGGGCATATGGCTACTCTTAAAGACGAGATTCTAGCATTCAAACAAGAACCCAATGAGCCTTTGCATGAGATAATGGAGAGGTATCGAACTATGGTGAAAGAGTGCCCAAACAATGACATGGCGGAGGCTATGGTTCAACAAACTTTCTATAGCGGGATCACTACTATCAATCAATGTGTGGTCAACCAACTCGCCGATGGAAATTTCATGTCAACGCCATATGCGGAAGCTTGTGAGATCTTAGATGAAATGGCGGATACTTCATCAGCATGGCAAAGTAGAGTAAATTTTCCTCAAGGTGATCCAAACATGATTCACCTACATAAAGAATTGCATGATCATCGGCAAGCAATTGCCGAGTTGACCACCACAATGAATCAATTAGCTAGGGCTCAACTTTAACAAGTGCAAGGTACTAAGCAAGTCAATGCAATGGAGGGAATTAATATGATGGTAAAAAAGAGAAGGCAAAAGGGTTCTCAAGTGCAAAATCGTACAGAACATTATGTGCAAGAAGATAGTGGGTTTGATCAAGATGAATCTTACAATGAACAAGAGGATGAAGTAAAATATGTGAAAAACTTCAAAGGGAAAAGAAACAACTCTCAAGGCTCGAATCAACAACAATGGAGACCTCATGGTAATCAAGGGAATTGGAATTCTAGCAACCAAGGCAATTAAAATGGTGGTAACAACCAAGGGAATTGGAACAATCAAGGAAATTGGAATGGTCAAAATTACCAAGGCAATTGGAGTGGAAATAGCCAAGGATATTGGGGAGGAAACAACCAAGGGGATGGAACAATAACCAAGGAAATCAAGGGTCGGGCTTTCAAAGGCCCACGATCTATCAACAACCGAGCAACCCACCTCCTTATCCTTCCCATGGTCCAAGCTCTTCCAAAAATGAGATCGAATTGAGAACATTTTCATAAAATTGATGGAGAAGAATGCCGACTTCGATGCTCAACTAGCCTCTCACAACACTTCAATTTACAATTTGGAAGTTCAGTTGGGGAAAATCTTGCAAGCTTTAAACACTCTTCCTAAGGGGGCACTACCAAGTGACACGGTGGTGAACCCAAAAGGTGGGAACAACACGAGACATGTCATGTCTATTACTACAAGGAGTGGAAATAGTGGGGATGCACCCACCTCAAGTCAAAGGAAACTTGTGGATGATGAGCAAGTGATACATGAAGATGATATCCCGAACAATGTGGTGCAAGCAAATGATATAGTATGCATTGATATTGATGACAATGTTGTTACACCCCATATTTTCGTACGTGAAATTTACACCATAAATAAATTGATGGAAGCTCGAAAATGAGAGGTTACATACCGTATTTTTGTATATTGAAGTTTCATCGTAAGTTAATCGACGTAAGTTCGGGAATGAGATTATTTTGAGATTATAAGCATTATGCTATTTCAAACAAGTGATGAGTAAAGTTCGTGAAGGTGAGAGGGTAAGAAAGTTGAAGAAAGTGAATTTCGTCGAAGTTTGGCAATTTGGGATAAAATATGACCCGAGCTAAAATACTCGGTATTTATGGACTAGTGCAATACAAGGTAACACACGATCATGATAGTAAGGTGTATAAGGTATGTTAAAATTGAGTAAGTATTTTAAGTAATTTGAGATAATCCGTAATTATGTGAATTATTGATAATGGGGGAATTAACAAGTTCATTAATAATTAGTGGTTGATTGATTGAAGTCTTTGGATAAACACAAAGCCAAAAAAACGTGGCAGCCCCTACATGAGTCATTATGTGACTCTTACATAACCTTGCAAGGTGTCAACCCTTAAAGAAATTATTAAGGAATGACTTCTTAAAAATTCAAGGTTTGGGGATTACTCAAAAGGAGATGAAATTCATAAATAGCCATAAAGAATCTCAAAATTGTGGCATCATCAAGTATCTTACAAAGTGGAAATCAATTCACAACTACTAGTGTTATTCCTGCAATTACCTACAACTTAGAAAATCACGTATAAAAATCATCATACGACTTCCAATCTTCCAGAACTTCAAGAACCCTTCCCCTGAAGTTTTCTCAATTTCAATTTTGGAGTATTAGTAGGGCCATAGCACCAGAAAATAAGAATCTTAACTACACCATATTTTGTACCACGTGAATAAAATAAGGAATGAAATTCATTCAATTTTGCATATAGAATTTGTTACCAAAAATTCATACGAGATTTCGTAAGATAATAGCAACGGTATTTTGCGATTCAGAGAAAGCATGGTGCAATCTTTTCCAAGAATATCATACAAATTTTTCCTACTCCAGGTATGTTAAGGATAAGACCTTCTTTCATTTTGGAAAGATCTAGTAATTACACGATTTTGATAACGAGGCATAAAAAAAAATTCATATCCTAGAATTTACATATATTTTTCTAGTTTTTTAAGTTACAGTATTCTCCTTATCGGGACTCATATTCAATTGAATATTTCCTTCTTCCAAGTCAAGAGAGAAGAGAGTCTATATATACAGTATTAAAGTATTTTCATTACCATCGAGCTATAATTGATGGGCAGGCCCCTATTGGGCAACCTCTAATAAGATGGTAAGTTATATACTGAGCCTACTGTGGCCGAACATCTATGAGCGAGCCTAGTTGGTCGAGATACAGAGCCTAGTACGGCCGAGCGCCTATGAGCAAGCCTACTACGACAGAGTATATATATATATATATATATATATATATATATATATATATATATAGGGCTGGACAACTATTTTACTTGCTATATTGAGAGAGTTGAGTCAGTATCAGCAGGTAAGCATATCTTCAGATTTTCTTTGACTTCCAGCTACTTGCAGTTATTATATTATCAATTCAGTTCAGCTTTCAATATATTGCCTTACATACTCAGTACATTATTTCGTATTGACGCCCCTTTTCTAGGGGCACAGCATTTCATGCATGCAGGTTCAGACAGACAGACGTGTAGGCCTCCTCATTAAGTGTTTCCCGAGTTCAGCTTGATCGGTAAGTTCCATGCCTTTCGGAGTTGCCGGGTCTAGAGCTTTATGTACATCTTATATATATATATATATATATACGAGTAAACTGTGGCCCTGTACCGATCACAGTATATCCATCAGTAGAGGCTTGTAGACATATCCTGTCAGTTAGTGCAGTATGTTGGGCTTGTAGGCCTTTTATTTATATTTTGTTGGTTTGCCAGCTGTAGTAGTTATGACGGACTTGTCGGCCCAGTATTATATTAATGTATAGTCAGCATTTGCAATTGACTTGCAATGTGGCCCATGGACAAATTATGACATTATATGTTCAAAGTCCCTTAGTCGTAAGTTAGTAAGCAAGGATAGGTGAGGCACCAGGTGCCGGTCTCGCTCCCCAGGTTCGGGGCGTAACAAAGTGGTATCAGAGCAGTTCTGTCCTAGGCTGTCTACAAGTCATTTCTAGTAGAGTATTGTTTATGGGTGTGTCGTGCACCACACTTATAAGCAGGAGGCTACAGGGTAATTAGGACTGTCACTCTTTCTTCTTACTCTAGATCGTGTGATAGAGCTCAAAGATCAAACTCCTAACTTTTATTCGTAGTAAAACGATACCTACATCCATGAAGATAGTTGGTATGAGATTGAATGTGGCTATAGAAGAGTTGATTCAGAGGAAATTGATTTCGCATCATGCTTATGATGAGTAAATATAAGGTCTCCAGTAGAACGTGTGGATATTAAGATATGTAAGCTTCTTGATAAGGATCCCTAAGGCAGGAATATCTATCCACTCTTATGGTAAAAAGGAATAAGAGAATCGAAAAGTAGACATAAGTTCCAGCAAGTAAGAGAAGCAAGGTGAAAAAGGGTACGAGGTACCCAGTTAATAAAAATTATCGGTATTTTCAACTCAGTCAGAGAGATATAAGCATTTTGAGTTACCTTTAATAGTAACAGAGGTATGTACAACTGGTCACACCCATTGCAGTTATGCCCCATGGGGTCAACAAAAGTAGTATAAGAGAAGGACGAGATATTAGGATCTGGCTGGGGTTAGAGTAACCCAAAATGATAGATGGATTCTTTTTTGAGTTAGTTGATATTTCTGAAGGATATTACAAAGGTGCTAATAGATCTCCTTGTGAGACACCCAGATGGTGGTGCACACTAAAATAGTACAGCTAGATATGGGTACTACAAAGATAGGAACTGGAAACCTTGAAGGGATAAATATTACCTTAGTGTGGCTCGCGTCCCTAGTAGAGCGAGAACGTTAAGCAACCCAAAGAGCCACTGGATGGAGCAAAAGGTAGCTAAAAGTGAAAGAGTGTCTTGATTCGAGTTTTCAGAATAAAGTGATAAGTCATAAATGTTAGCGGGAAATAAAAAAGAGTTAATGAAGCATTATGAGTAAGATATGATACATGGATGACAACGGTAGATCTAAAGATGACAGTATTACTGAATCTATAGTCAAGTGAAGGAAGAGACGAGAGGTGACAAGCCTTAGTACAACAAAAGAGTATAGTCCATGAAGTCATATCCTCACTTCGAGAAATAATTTCGTGACTCCAACACAACTACCGGAAGGAAACATTAGACCACAAAATAATAGAAATCAATATGGGCTGGTAAACAAGATAAACTAAACATGAATTAGGGACTGAGTGATTGGATAATACGCGCCATCATGAGAATTTTAGATTGCGTTTCGTCGATAATAGAATGGAAAACAGAAGAAAACTCATGAGAAATTCAGAGAATGGTCATTCAGGAAGACGCTTACCTAAAGCAAGCAATATGAGCAAAGTTAAGTTTAAGGGGCCGTATGTGCCAGTTACACTAATTGTCACCCTCGCGAGTAAGGAAATTTATTATCCTTGGTACAGAAGGATTATCGCAAGGCGAGTAAAGGTCATCGATGAAGTGAAAATACGCCAAAGATGAAGAGATAAAATATCTATATGTAGATCATCGAAGCGCTAAATCTTAGTACTCCCCTAAAGGGGGGAATATGGAGTGATGTAGCATTAAGTCAGAATTAAGTGGTTGTAGTAAATATGGAATAATAAAGGAAGAATACGATAAGACTGAGAAAGGGACAAAACTTCACTTATCCAAATCCAACAGATATGCCACCATTATGCAAGCACGACGTCAAGAAAAGGAAGTAAGGTGTATACGGTAAAATCGGGGAATACCGATTTTGAGGCTTCTACGGTGTTTCGAGCCTCGACCTCGATTGTATCAAAGAAGAATCCGAAGTTCAACCCCAAGGTGCATTCCTCGAGGAAGTATTCTGAGGGATCGACATACCTCGAGGCAGGGTAAAGATCGAAGACCCTGTTGTGTTCAGAGAAGAAGATATTAAAGCTTTTTCCCAACCACATAATGATGCACTGGTTATTTCTTTTCTCTTAAATATCATTCAAATCAAACGTGTGCTCGTGGATCCAGGTAGCTCGGCCAATATAATCGGATCGGGGGTAGTGGAGAAGCTCAAACTACTTGACCAAATCATACCCGATTCTCGAGCCCTCAATGGGTTTAACATTACGAGCAAAACGACGAAGGGGGAAATCATCCTCTCAATCAATATGTCCAGTACAGTTCAGGATATCAAGTTTCATGTCATCGAGGGTAACACGAGATACAACGCCCCTGCTTGGAAGGCCATGGATACACAACATGAGGGCGGTACCATCGACTCTCCATCAGATGTTGAAGTTCCCAACTAAAGACGGAGTAACAACGGTATATGGAGAGAAACATGCGGCAAAGGAGATGTTCGCGGTACACGACATGGCACCAGAACCCATATCCTCCACCTCGGAGGGGTCAGAAGATAAACAGGCCCTAAGGATGATGAAGAAGACTTCCTCACTCCTCGAACCTTTGTTGCCCCCGAAGAATCCGACGCAACAAAATCAACGGTCGAATAACTAGAGCAAGTTGTTTTGTTGGAACATCTCCCAGATCGAAAGGTATACATGGGAACGGGATTAACCCCAGAACTCAGGAAGAAACTCATTCAATTTCTTATTGATAACATTGACTGCTTTGCTTGGTCCGACTTAGACATGACAGGGATCCTACCGGAAATAACCACCCATCTTCTAAGCGTCGACCCCAGGTTCAAATCGGTGAAGCAAAAAGGAGGCCTCAGTCCGAGGTAAAACATACGTTCATCAAAGACGAGGTAACAAAACTCTTCAAAATAGGGTCCATCAGGGAAGTACAATATCCTGAATGGTTGGCCAATGTAGTAGTATTTCCAAAAAAGGGGAACAAATTAAGAATGTGCATAGATTATAAAGACTAAAATAAAGCATGCCCTAAAGATTCATTCCCGTTGCCCAACATCGATCGCTGGATTGATGCCACGGCTGGCCACGAGATCCTCACCTTTCTCGATGCCTACTCCAGGTATAATCAAATTCAAATGAACCCCGAGGATAGAGAAAAACTTCGTTCATCACGAAGTATGGCACATACTGCTACAATGTAATGCCCTTCGGGATAAAAAACGCAGGGGCCACGTACCAAAGCTTAGTTAATAAGATGTTCGAACATCAAATAGGCAAATCCATGGAATTTTACATTGATGACATGCTAGTTAAGTCCCTACTCGCAGAGGACTATTTGACTCATTTGCAGGAAACTTTCAACATCCTTAGAAGCTACAACATGAAGCTCAACCCCGAGAAATGTGCCTTCGGCGTAGGTTCAGGAAAATTTTTAGGCTTCATGGTATCAAACAGGGGGATTGAAATAAACTCCGACAAAATCAAGGTCATCGAAGAAATCACGATGGTAAATAATGTGAAGGCCGTATGGAGACTGACCAGGCGGATAACGATGTTAGGCTGATTTATCTCGAGGTCATCAGATCAGAGCCATCACTTTTTCTCCCTACTCAAAAAGAAAAATAACTTTGAGTGGACTCCGGAGTGCCAGCGCTCCTTGAAGGAGTTAAAGCAGTATCTCTCAAGCCCACCTTTGCTCTACACCCCAACGGAGGACGAAAAACTATACTTGTACTTAAAAGTATCTGGGGTAGCGGTAAGCGATGTGTTGGTTCAAGATGAGCAAGGTACATAATTCCCTGTCTACTATATGAGTCGAACCCTAGGAGATGCTGAAACCAGGTATCGCCCTTGTGCCCGAGGTAGAAAAGAACTTTTACTAAAACTGGGCACATCATCAGGGGTATAGACCTTATTCACCGACGATGCCTCAAATTTGAAAGGATCCGAGCTCGGCATAGTTCTGATGCCACCTACGGGTGGCATGATTAGATAATCTATAAAAACTGCAAAGTTGACTAACAATGAAGCCAAGTATAAGGCTATGATTGCAGGTCTCGAATTGGCCAAAGGCCTAAGAGCGGAGGTCATCGAAGAAAAGTGTGATTCCCTTCTTGTAGCAAATCAGGCAAACGGGAGCTTCGAGGTTTGAGAGGGCAGGATGCAACGATACCTAGATAAACTTCAAGTCACTTTGCATCGCTTCAAAGAATGGACTTTGGTCCACATACCTCAAGAGAAAAACAGCGAGGCCAATGCACTCGCAAACCTGGGATCATCCTTTGAGAAGGATGACATACTCCTCGGGGCTATTGTTCAGCTATCTAAATTGGTGATTAAAGAAGGCCATGCCGAAATTAACTCCACCAACCTGACATGGGATTGGAGAAATAAGTACATCGATTACTTGGGATGTGGGAAGCTACCCACGGACCCAAAAGAAACAAGGGCCCTTCGGGCCGAAGCAGGTCGATTTTCACTCGACGAGAATGGAACTCTATACAGAAGAACCTTCGATGGGCCCTTAGGGGTATGTTTGGAACCGAGAGACACTGATTATGTGCTGATAACTAGGGATTTGTACCTATTATTTACTCTCGTTTTCTTAGGTTTTGAGGCAAAATTGCATTAAGATATTCCTGAAACTTGATGCAAGTTGTTTAAATTGCAGGATTTGACTAAAAATACCTCAAGGAGGACTAGAACTTGCACTGGCCCAAAACCCAGTAGAAGCGCTGAGATCGCCAATATTCCGCTGTAGCGGTTGTCACTTCACTGCAGCGGAATTCCATCCGCTGCCCTGGTTAATAGTCCAGAAGACTCTGCTTTTGAGTCCCAGATGAGCCGCCGTCCACGCTAATATTCCGCTGCAGCGGTTGTCACTTTGCTTCAGCGGAATTCCATCTGATGTCCCGGTACAAATTCCAGAAGACTCTGCTTTTGAGACTCATCTGAGCCGCTTCCAACGCTAAAATTCCGCTACAGTGTTGTCCTCACCGCTGCAGCGTTCAAATATCCGCTGGGAACGGATTCCTAAGATCAGAGACTTGCCAACCTGAAGTTATTCATAATAGCGCGGTCAGCGATATTATTACACTGCCTCGCTTTTAGGAACCGTTACGGCACTGTAAAATTCCGTTGGGGGAGGAATAGAGATGCTAAAAATTCCCAGGTCCAGAAACGCTGCAGCGGTTGTTATTCCGCTGCACGGAAGCCAATCCGTTGGAGCGTATAGAATTCCGTTGGGATCGAAATCTCCGTACGGTAAATTTTGTCCAGTATTTTCAGCCTAGTATAAATACAACTTTTTCTCATTTTTAGGGCATCAGACAAGAGAGTGAGCTCGTGAATAGTGTTTTTATTCTGTTTTGAGTAATTTTAGTTTAGATTCTACCATACTTCTTAGATTTTCTTCTTGTAATCAACATTTATGGGTTTAATTTCATCATTTATCTTAATTTGTTGCATGATAATGAGTATCTAGACCCTCAAGCTAGGGTTATGACCCAACTCTAGTGTGGGTAACTAATGGATCCTCAATTTTAGGGTGAATTTTTGATTGGGTGTATGACTTTTAGTGTATTTAATTCTTCATTGAGTGAATTAGTGGTTGCAAACACTAATTTATGCCTTTTTGACTAGGGTTATTCTTGAGAGAGATGACCCAAGTCTAGGTAAATAGGCTAACAAGATATTGGGTGAACTCACGAGAGTTATAGCCCCAATTAAAGGGTATAAACTAGAGATAGTGATACTCGACTTGAGCCATTTCATTTGATTTGTTGGAACACCTAATTGGGCTTGAGAAAGCCAATTCAGGCATAGTCACCCAAATTATCGAGAGGTATTGGGTGAGTAATTTAGTATGAAGTTATGTCATTTGCTCATAATTCACAAGCTTATCCAAGATTTTAGATCCCATTAGTCACTTTCCTAAGAGTAAGTTGCAACCCTAGTGCCTTTAATCATTTGACAAAAATCTACAAAAATTTTTTAGTTAGTTAGATAATATTACTTTTTAGAGTCAACCTTAGAACAGATTCAAAACCAAATTATGTTGAGAAGAGCAATTAAGAACATGAAACACCACTAAATCAAGTAGAAACTCGACTCCCATTGCATAACTCCCTGTGGATATCGATCCCGACCCTGTCGGGTAAAAGCTGCTTCGACCCTGCCTTGCTACTTAAATAGTGGTATAAGTGGGCGTAGATCACTTTTTGGCGCCATTTCCGGGGAGTTAAGACGGTGTTGACTATCTATTTGAGTAGTGGTGTAGATTTTTTTCTTTCCTTCTTGTTTGTTAACTTGTGTGTTTCACTCAATACAGGTACTTATGGCTGATCCTCTGGAAAATATTATACCGGGGGAGGAGGTAGATGATAACGGGGAAGAAGAGTTTCATCAAATTCCTCCACCTCAAAGACTAGACCGACATGCCAATCCCGATGATAATATTTTAGACGCTCCCCCGCCTCCTCCTAGGGTTTCTCCTCGGGCGCTTCCAAATGAAGGGTATGCTAGTGCAATTGTCCGACCCAGAATCTGGGCGGGCAATTTTCAAATCACTAATGTCATGTTGACACTTCTGGAGCAACGAGGTTATTTCACGGGAGCTCCCCATCAAAATGCCTACAAGCACTTAAAATGCTTTGTGGACACATGTTGGGGGAGAAAGCAAACCAATGTATCGGAGGATGCCTTGAGGCTCAGATTATTTCCTTTCTCTTTACGAGGGAAAGCGCTGGATTGGCTTGAACGACTCCCCAATCATTCTATCTCTACATGGGATGAATTGGTGGATAAGTTCATTGCCAAGTTTTTCTCCCCCGGGCACATGGCGGCTTTGAGAGATGAGATATTGGCATTCAAGCAGGAGCCGAATGAGCCCCTTCACGAGATTTGGGAATGCTACAGAACTATGGTCAAAGACTGCCCAAACAATGACATGATAGAGAACATGATACAACAGACTTTTTATCGGGGAATTAATACTACAAATCAGTGTGTGGTCAACCAACTCGCTAGGGAAAACTTTATGAAGCTATCTTACAATGAGGCATGTGATAACTTGGATTAAATGGCTGACACTTTGTTAGCATGGCAGAGTCGGGCAAATGTGCCCCAGGGTGATCCAAGTGTGATAAATCTCCACAAAGAGCTTCAAGACCATGGGCAAGCTATTGCCGAGCTTACCACTACCCCAAAGCAAGTTCATGCTATGGAGGGGGTAAATCTTTTGGTTAACAAGCGAAGGCCTCGTGGAAATCAAATGCAAAACAAAAATGACCAATGTAACTAAGGAGTGAGTGGGTATAATCAAGAGGAATCCTATGATGAGAAAAATGAAGATGTAATGTATGCCAACAATTTTCAAGGGAAAAGGAACAGTCAAAGTAACAACCAAAACTGGAGCAATCAAAGTCAAAGCAATTGGAACAACAATAACAACTCTAGAAATTGGGGGAACAACAATCAATAATGGGGAGGCAATAACAACAATTGGAAGGTGGAAATAGAAATCGGGGGTCGGGCTTTCAAAGGCCCCCGATGTATGAACCACCAAACAATCCACCCCCGTATCAATCACAAGGCCAAAGTTCCTCAAGCAATGACATGGGCCAGATCGAGCATATGTTTAAAAAAATGATGGAACGAAATGCGGATTCGGATGCTCAAATTGCCTCCCACGCTACCTCAATCCGTAATCTTGAGGTCCAAATGGGACAAATTTCACAAGCTTTGAAAACTCGCCCGAAGAGGGCACTACCTAGTGACACAGTGGTGAACCCTAAGGGTGGGAACATCAACAACAATACCGGACATGCTATGGTGGTGACCACAAGGAGTGGTCGGGGTGGTGAGGCTGGTTCTTCAAAGCAAAATAGGGTTGTTGGTGATGATGATGACTTGCAACATGTTGAGGTTCCTATTGAGGTTGAATATTTGGTTGAAGAGCCTATAAATAATGAAGTGAGGATTGACATAAATGATAATGAGGAGGAAACACAAAATGACGTGAACCCATCTAGGGAACACGTAATTGACATACCCGAGCCGGTTGTGCCAAAAGTCAAGATTACATTGCCTATACCTCCTCTACCCTATCCTCAAAGATTGGCTAAGCAAAAGACGGAGAATCAATTCAATAAGTTCATAGATATGATGAAGAGTTTTTCCATCAACGTACCATTAGTTGAGGCACTTGAACCAATGCCCGGGTATGCCAAGTTTATGAAAGACTTGGTCACAAAGAAGAGATCCATGGAGTGCGAGACAATCAAGATGGCTCACCAATTGAGTGCAATTGTGCACTCAATGGCAACCAAACTAGAGGATCCCGGAGCTTTCACTATTCCTTGCACTATTGGTAGTGCGGATTTTGCCAAGGCATTGTGTGACTTGGTGCTAGTATGACTTTTATGCCTTATTCTGTCTTTAAAACTTTGGGAATTGGCCAACCTAGAGCAAATTCCATGCGACTTCAAATGACGGATCGAACTATGAAGAAACCCTTGTGAATCATCGATGATGTTTTGGTGCGGGTCAACAAATTCATCTTGCCCGCGAATTTTATGATATTGGATTGTGAGGTCGATTATGAAGTACCTATTATTTTGGGAAGACCTTTCCTTGTAACGGGGAAGGCCTTGGTTGATGTGGAGGCTGGTGAGATCACCTTCCGGGTGGGTGATGAAAAGGTCTTTTTCCACGTTTGAAAATCAATACGGCAATTCAATAGCATGGAGGTGTGTTCTTTTGTGGACCTTGTCACCGAGGTCATAATTGATGAAACAGGCTCAATGATAAATGTTGAAGATACCGTGGAAGCAGTTCTATTGAATCATGATGATATTGTGGTGGATGGTTTGATCGAGTGTACCAATGCATTGCAAGGCATGAGTTCTTATTCTTATGGACCTCGCAAGCTATCTTTGGATTTGGAGAATCGGAAAACCCCTCGGACAAAGCCCTCAATCGAGGAGCCACCTACCTTAGAGTTGAAGACCCTTCCTCCACACCTTAGGTATGAATTTTTGGGTGCTTCTCGTACTTTACCTGTTATACTTTCTTCTTTCCTAACCCAATTGCAAGTAGATTCTACACTCAAAGTTCTCCAAAGGAGAAAGAAGGCCATATGTTGGACTCTAGCTGATATTTGGGGCATAAGCCCCGCCTTTTGCATGCATAAAATTATTCTTGAAGATGATGCAAAATCGTTCGTGGAACATCAACAGAGGTTGAACGAGGAAATGCAAGAGGTGGTTAAAAAGGAGATAATCAAATGGCTTGACGTTGGGGTTATTTATCCAATCTCTGATAGTGCTTGGACTTCACCAGTGCAGTGTGTTCCAAAAAAGGGTGGTATGACCGTGGTGAAGAGTGACAAAAATGAGCTTATTCCCACTCAGACCGTGACTGGTTTGAGGGTTTGTATGGATTACCGGAAGCTGAATAAGGTGACCCGAAAGGATCACTTTCCATTTCCATTTCCGGACCAGATGCTTGATAGACTTGCTGGGCGGGCTTTCTATTATTTCTTGGATGGGTATTCAGGCTACAATCAGATTCTCATAGCCCCAGAAGATCAGTAAAAGGCAACCTTCACCTGTCCCTACGGGACATTTGCTTTTTCAAGGATGCCATTCGGTTTGTGCAATGCACCCACCACATTCCAACAGTGTATGATGGCAATTTTCATTGATATGGTTGAAGATTTCTTTGAGGTGTTCATGGATAACTTCAGCGTAGTCGGGGACTCATTTGAAGAGTGTTTGAAAAATCTTAATAAAGTCCTTGCCCAGTGTGAAGAAATCAACCTTGTATTGAATTGGGAAAAATGCCATTTCATGGTCGAGGAGGGCATAGTCCTCGGCCACAAAATCTCAAGAGATGGAATTGAAGTGGATACATCCAAGATCGAGGTTATTTCCAAGTTGCCTCCTCCAACTTCGGTGAAGGGAGTCCGTAGTTTCCTTAGGCATGCGGGATTTTACCGGAGATTCATTAATGATTTTTCAAAAGTGGTAAATCACCTATGCAAGCTATTGGAGAAAGATGCCAAGTTCGAGTTCAATGAAGAATGTATGCAAGCTTTTGAGTTGTTGAAGCATATGTTGACTACCACACCAATAATCACCGCACCAAATTGGAGCTCTCCATTCGAGCCCATGTGTGATTTAAGTGACGTGGCAGTAGGTGCGGTCTTGGGCCAAAGGGTGAACAAAATCATTCACCACATTTATTATGCAAGCAAAACCATGAATTCCGCCCAAGTTAACTACACCGTCATCGAAAATGAATTGTTAGCTATTGTCTTTGCAATGGAGAAATTTAGGCCTTACCTTATGGGCGCCAAGGTGATAGTGCACACCGGTCATGCGGTGCTCCGGTACTTAATGATGAAAAAGGATTCAAAATCTAGGCTTATGAGGTGGGTCTTATTGCTCCAAGAGTTTGATCTAGAAATTGTTGATGAAAGGGGAGCGAAAATCAAGTTGACGATCATCTATTCCGGTTGGAAGAGAAAGGAAGGACAAATGATGGCCTTGAGATCAATGATACTTTCCCGGATGAGCAGATTCTCTCAGTCTCTATGCATGATATGCCATGGTTTGCGAACATTGCCAACTTTCTTTTACCGGTGTTGTCCCGTTTGAGCTCTCTTCTAACCAAAGGAAGAAGCTTAGACGGGACAACTTGGATTATTATTGGAATGAGCCGTATTTCTTCAAAATATGCAATGATGGAGTCATATGGCGTTGTGTCCCTGAAGAAGAGAAAATTTCCATTCTTGATTCTTGCCACTCTTCGCCCTACGGTGGTCATCATGGTGGGGCAAGGACAGCTTCAAAAGTTCTAAGTTGCGGATTTTATTGGCCTACTTTGTACAAAGATGCGAGTGACTTGGTAAAGAGGTGTAAAGAATGTCAAAGAGCAGGTGGTATATAAAATAAGGATGAAACGCCCCTCACAACGATCCTTGAGGTTGATATATTTGATGTGTGGGGCATTAACTTCATGTGTCCGTTTGTCAGCTTGTGTGTTAATACCTAGATTCTCGTGTCTATGGATTATGTTTCAAAATGGGTTGAGGCTGTGGCTTTTCCCAATAATGAAGCCCGAAGTGTGGTTGGTTTTTTCAAGAAAAATATTTTCACACGATTTGGGACTCCTCGGGCTATCATAAGTGATGGGGGATCTCATTTTTGCAATCAGGATTTTGATTCGTTGCTTGCCAAGTATGGGGTAAATCACAAAGTGTCCACTCCTTATCATCCTCAAGCCAGTGGGAAAGTTGAAGTCTCAAATCGGGAAATCAAGAACATTTTGTCCAAGACCGTGAATGCAAATAGGATCGATTGGTCTAAAAAGATTGATGATGCACTTTGGGCATATAGGACTACCTTCAAGACCCCGATTGGTATGTCTCTGTACCGGTTGGTGTATGGTAAGGCATGTCACCTCCCGGTTGAGTTTGAGCACAAGGCACTTTGGGCTTTGAAGAAGTTGAACTTGGATTGGGACTCTGCTGCAAATATTTGTGTTGATCACCTGAATGAGCTTGATGAGTTTAGATTCCATGCCTATGCAAGCTCTTCTTTGTACAAGGAGAAAATGAAGTATTTGCATGAAAAGTATGCTAAGCACCGGGAATTCAAAGTGGGAGACTTTGTATTGCTCTTCAATTCAAGGCTTCGTCTCTTTCCGGGCAAACTAAAATCAAAGTGGAGTGGTCCCTTTGAGGTAGTATTAGTTACACCCTTTGGCGCCCTTGATCTAAAAAAGAAGAATGGTGAAATTTTTCGTGTGAATGGGCATCAAGTCATACACTACTTGGGAAAATTTGAAGATAGCCACGCGGTGGCTTTGTTGAAATTCACTTGATCATGGTAACATCCGTCGTGCCGCAACGTTAAATCAGGCGCTTCTTGGGAGGCAACCCAAGTGTTTTCTTTTCATACTTTTTGTTTCTTTTTGTTAGAGTAGATTTTTCTTGAACTAACCTGTTTATGAAGTTGGTGTAGGATTTGGTGATTGTAGTGCAGGAACAAAATCGGAAAAAAATTGGGCTACCAGTTCAAAAACGTTGCAGTGGTCACATTTCCGCGGTCAGCAGTCACAAAAACTCCGCAGCAGAAAACATTCCGCTGTTGCGTCAAGTTTGAGCCAAAATTCCAGAAAGGTCACAACTCTCTGGATCTCCATTTCGCTGCAGCGATTGGAAATCCGTTGACAGCGATGAAATTCTGCTGTAGCGGAAAGATTCCGCTGAAAGCAGAGATCTTTGATCCCCAGCTCTGTGAAATGCTTAAAAGCGCGGTCAGCGGTAAAATTTCGTTGCCGCGCTGGGTAAGTCAGTGGGGCCCCAATTCTCGCCTATAAATATACAGGGCCCGTTTCTTTTACTCTTTTCATCCATTTGGCTTTCATTAGATAAATTTTATTGTTCTCAATCTCTGCACTATACACTTGAGCTTCAAGAATTCTCACATCTTAACATCAACATCATCTGGCAGTGGTATGTTCATATTATTTGATTTTAAAAATCTAAATTTTAACTTTTAGCTTGTTCTTATTAATTTTCTTTTCTAGAAAGGTAGTCATTTAAGCCCTAATGCTTGAACATGTTTCACTAATGTGTTAAAATCTATGCGGTAGTGATTTCTTGTCGCCTAAGGGGATATACAGTTCTTATTACATATGCTTCATGTCAAATTTTTCAAAAATTGGTAAAACCCTAGTTTGAACACCGATGTTAATGCACGCTAGTGTTTAATTCCGCTGTAGCGGACTAAAAATCCGCTGACATCAGAATCATTTGGAAGTTTAATAATTTGAAATGCAATTTTCGTTGCTGCGGACCAAAATCAACAAAACCATATGCTGCTTTCTTGACTGATGAAAACCGCTGCAGCGGCCAAAAATCCGCTGACAACGGTGGCCTTTCACTGCAACAGTCATTTTTCTGCTGGACGCAGTTTGAAAGATCAGAAGATGGGGTATTCTGAACCCCAACTTCCGCTGCAGCGGTCAATATTCCGCTGACAGCGGTGACCCTTCCATTGTAGCTGTTATTATTTCGCTGACAACGGAATTGTTCATCCAGCACTGTTTTATTCCCTGTATTACTGAGGCCTGTACTATTTAGATACTTGGGTACCATGTTCTAACATCTTTCATTAAATGTCTGCAGAGAATGGTTCGATCACGAGGTGGAGCAGACAAGCAACTCGGGAGGGGTGACTCTTCTAGGGGTCGGGGCAAGGGCAAACAACAGGAAGCCCCATTAGGCCTGGCAAAGACCATTGGGAAGAAGCAAACATGAAAAAGTCCAACACCCGACCAATCTGAAACAAGTGAATATGCCCCCTCCCGAGAAGCTTCGGAGGGAAACAGTGGAGCAGCCTTAGCAGAGGCATTGTCCAAACCCAGGAGGCTTGTCAATGAGCCTACTAGCTCAGACTCTTCGGACAGTTTGGTTCTTTCCAGTGAATCCACACCCCGCAGGATACCAATGCAGCAGCTCAGTCCACCCCCTGCTTCTATCGACCTTGACAGCTCCGAGGAGACACCAGATGATGGCAGGGGTGGTGACACCCAAGTATAGACAACAGGGCTTCTCCGGTCGAGAAAACCATCAGTCTGGCAGGATCGGTTTGTTTCTGAAACGGCCTACCACAAATTCAGAGAGTGGTGGCCCCAGAGGTCACTGATCCTTGAGAGGCCTTTCAGTGTTAAGGATCTGCTACCGCATAACCCAAATGTCAAGAGGCGATTTGAGTAAACAGTTGGGTAGGGTTTCCTCACTAGCAAAGTTAAGGATGCCAATGAGTACATGGTGAAGGTGTTTTATGTGAATGTTGCCCACACAAAAAGGGGCACATATCTTACTCAGGTCCGGAACAAGAAGATCTTATACAGTGGTAGTGCATACAATGATTATTCTGGCTTTGCTGATGAAGATGAGACTCGCTACCAAGAGAAAATAGCATTGGGAGATTTGGCTCGTCCGTGGTTGGCGTCAGTTATTGCTATCCGGGGACTACTCCGGCTTAGTTAACTGCAGGTTCCACCATCTATAGTAACACACTCAGCTTCGAGGCCAAGGGTTGGGCTACCTTTGTTTGCAGCCTGATAGACCCCATCCTTTATGACAGTGAAATGCCTCTCTCACGAGCCCTGATAGTTGGAGCAACTATGGATGGCATCCCGATTAATGTCGAGAAGATCATGGCTAGGGTGATTGACCGGATTGTATAGAGAAATGAGGCCTCGTATCCTTTTCCCAACTTCCTCACTATGTACTTTAGGGACATGGAAGTTGAGGGAAGGGACTTTGATGTCACAGTGAGGCGAAAATCAGCTTTTTCATGGTATAGTTTTAAAGGTCCGGACAACCCCAAGGAAAAAGGGAAAACCACCACACCTACGGCCGCTGGTACTTCTACTGCTGTTGAGCCATCCGCTGTTGCCGAGGGCTCCACTGCTGCTGAGAGGCCTACTGTTGCTGCCGGCCCAGAGTCTTCCTCGGGTCCTTCCATGTCTATTCCACTCCTTGTGCCCACACCAGTTACCCTCAGACTCCCCTGAGGGTGTCTCAGACTCTAGCTGGTATCACCAACTGGCTGCAGGTAGCTTCTTCTAAGCTTACTGATCTTTCTACCACTGTTGCAGCTCAGTCAGCTCCAGCACAGCTTACACTGCCTCCATCACTGGAGGAGACATTGAGGAGCCTGGTAGATAACCAGAAGAAGATCATGGAGACCCTGGGCAAGCATGGAAAAGAGATTCACTCTCTAGGAAAATATTTGAAGAAAAAGAAGAAGTCCCAAGATGATATGAAGAAGGAGGCCACGAAGCTCACAACGGCGGGGGACATCACCCATTTGATTATAGGAGAGACTGCACCCACTGATCAGGCTACAGAGGTTCAGGATCCGGAGCTTACCTCAGCCCCAGTTCGCAGAGGAGTCATCCCGAGGACTAATGACATGGAGATCCAACTTGAGGATCCAGAGGGACAGAGCTCCTCACATCCACAGGACCATGCTCCAGCCACTGTCAATATGCCCTCTTCTACAGCTGATCCTGACCCCATGCAGACAGAGGCACCATAGGGAGTTTTCTTTTACTCTCTCTCACCCCTTTTCTGTGAGACCCCATGTGTTTTTTTCTCTTCTCTTACGTAATATACATAACGTTGTGTTGTTATATTAGGTATATCTGATTAGGTATAGTACGTTGGGAGAATAAGACTGAATATATGTGGTAATATCAAGGAACTAAACTAAAGCTTTAGGTCAAAGGAATCCCTTAAACAAAGGTTCATGGTTAAAGAAATGCCTCGGGTAGCACCCCCCGCGCTCGGAAGGTTTAAGTTAACTTGCACCTGTGGGATAAGACTAAAAGTCTCTAATATGCTAAGAATAATGTGTTAAGAGGTATTATAATATCACACTGGTCACATGTTAATTTTTGGAGTCAAGCAAGTTGCGAAATAAAGGTCGGCAAAAGTTATCGTAAATTTCTCTAATAAATTTTCTAAACTTTGGGTCAAATGTATCAGATCATTTCTCCCAATATATAAAGAGTTATAGGACCCAAAAACTACCTAATCGAAGGACCACAACCTACCTAATCAACTAAAAAAACCTCACATCAAACTGACATCGGAGTAAGAAGTTATGACTGTTTTACCACGGACTGTCCGGGCTGAAACCGGGTCGCGAACCGGGTCGGGTCAAACAAGTAATATAAGTCGGAAAATCTGACTTTTAAGACCCCAAAACATTTCATCTTCATCCCAAAACAGTAAGAAAGCTGAAGAGAGGGTTCCATGGTGTTTTTGAGTGATTAAGGTGCGTTTTTAACGATTTCTATCGTTAAAGTTTGCCCCCGTGCCTAGAAACGCAATCTCTACGCTTTGCAATCGTTTTCCCCTTCTATTAGCTGTGTTTGGAGCTATTTTTGGAAGATAGGAATTTGTTGTTCTTGATGGTTCTTCAAGATGTATACTTGGTTTGCCAAGGTAATCATATTCAGATTCTTTTATGATTGTTTTTACAAAGTTCTACGGACGTTTCGTCAAGTTAGGGTCATATGGAAAATCTGCCAATTTAAACTCAATTATGAACTGTTTATAGGTGCGTATAAGCTGCATATATATAGTGTTTGCGAATCTTATGAAGTAAGGAACAACGTTCGTGAAGGAACTACCGGCATTCGGACGTTCGTTGGAGAGGTATGTTAAGGCTAAGCTCTGTCCTTCCTTTTAGCACGAATTCTGGGAAATTCCTAAGACGCCAAATGTGATATTTTACTATTCTATTGCTAGAAATACCTTTTGTGAAAGGAATTGGGATCGTAGCTGAAGTATTTTCATGATGATATTAGGTTGATATTCCACTCGTTCGGTTAAATAGGGTATTCGACATCTATATATGTTATTTTGTCGGCTTTCTTAACTATATGTCCATATATATGAATTCTTACTCGTCTTTGGGTTGTGTGACTTAAAAATAAAGGCATTTAGTATTTGCGATCAGTCATTCTTCCTTGTTAAAGTGTATTTTAAAAATCTCTAAAGTGATACTCGATTTCCAAAAAAA
>ML370160.1:50894-61419 GCA_005239525.1 Nicotiana knightiana
TTCTTCCTTGTTAAAGTGTATTTTAAAAATCTCTAAAGTGATACGTCGATTTCCAAAAATCTCAAATATAATTTTTATGTTTAAACTACTAAAACACTTGATTTTTGAAATACTTTCTTTTACTTATTATCAAGAAATCATGTATAAGGACTAAGTGAAGCACCTTAAGCTTTTTATAAACATCTTCAGAGTTATGTTATCTTTTTAAAAGTCGAGTTAAGTTTTCAAGCTTATTCAAATAAACATATGAGGTTCCACGAGACATTTGTATGCGATACGAAGGTGATTTTGAGATTATGAGAATAAGAGTACCAATGAGCCAAGATTGGCTAAGTTCTTGTTATGGCTTATTATGTGCATTCAAAGTTCATATCATTACATGGCATATTATGCATGGACTTCAAGATATAATCGGAGGTAAGGGGCCTATTTGCCCGAAAGACTATATATATTGTACAGATGGCCACAGGTTGGCAATATGATACCGGTTAGCTATCGGGAGAGACCGCCATTGCTAGCATTTGTTTGGGTATGTCATGCATTTGCATCAATATATATATATTCACGACATACGATTACACGAGCATACCATGCGTATTTGATTACTATGAGGTCGGATGTCGGCCATGGAGGCTATCAGAGTTTCAGTGTCAGGTGGTATCTCTATTACCCTTTTTACATCAGCTATGTATGATTCTACTTTCTACCTTACATACCAGTACATTTTTACTCATACCGATGTCCCGTTTCCTGGGGACACTGCATTGTTGTTTCGTGCGTGCAGGTCCAGGTAGGGACTCTGATCGACCCCTCCGCTAGGATTCCGGGGTTCAGCTGTGAGTTGGTAAGCTCCACCTCTTCCTGGAGCTTTCGAAGGATGGTTACTTTTGTTGTACAGTTTGGATATAGTCGGGGCCTTGTCCCAACAGTGCTTATGACACTCTTAGAGGCTATTGTGGACACAGTATTCTGGGTTTCTTTTTGCAGCTTTCAGTCTCCAGCCCATAAGTTGGGCATGTATATATATATATATGTGTGTGGGCATGTATGTCTTCAGTCGCGGCCTCGTTGGCCAGCTAGTACTTTATTATTTTGGCTTGTCTACCTTTGTTTATATGGCTTATTGTTATTCAGGTCATGACCTTAACGGTCCAGGCTTAGTATTTCAGATGTTGTGCTGCCCGATCTGTTGGGCCCCCAGTTTATTTAGCTAGTATGTTTAGTGGCTAACTCGATCGAATACAGTATCGAGTGCCAGTCGTGCCTCCCCTAGTTTAGGGCGTGACATTTTCCCTGTTCTATATTTTGTGGGCTAGCATTGAGGACAATGCTAATTCTTATTGGCGGGGGTGACCTCTATTTGGTGTTTCAGACACTTTGTCATTCTTTTGGGCTGTAATAACTTCTGATACTATTTTTCTTCTTCTTATTTGTATTCCCGTACCTTTAGTTTGTTTTACTTTTGGTATGTATATATTTGGTTTCCCTTCTTATGTATATATTCATTCCCCTCTTAATGTGTATTCATCTTAATCCCCTATTATACATATTCATTTCTACTTTTGTATTGTTACTCTATAACTTCTTTAGCTTTTCCATTTATAGTTTAACTTCTTATTTCATTTAGTAGCTTCTTTTTGAATTTATAGCTTATTCTTTACTTTTTATGTTATCAATAAGCCCTTGATTTTCTTAAGGCCACAATTCTTTCCAGGGGTGGAAATGTGCGAACCGGGTGTCTCTTCCCTACGACGGACGGTGTGATGACCTTCTTAAGAATTGAGTCCGTTTTTTTTTTTGGTTTTCCTTTTTTTGGTAAGTAATGAATAAATGTGACTCGAATAAGCTTCACTTGGCACCATCATAATTACCTTTGACCTCATGGTTAGAGACAAGTTACAAATGAGTCTGGTTCTAATTGTGACCCTTAGAGTCTTGAGTTGACTAAAACTATTGCTAGGTGGTGTTTATAGCCATATGAGAGTGTTCAATATAAACCGAGGTTGTTATGGGCCCTTGACTCTATGCTCTTTAATGATCCTGAGGTTCGAGAGGTGAGGTTTGAATTACATATCCCGAGTGTCGTGCCTGAAAGTCTAGAACTTGCCCCAAGTGTTTTTCTAGGCGAAATCTTAAGTGAGCTCGACTTGCGAAATGATCATAGGCCCTCCTAGATTCCTTGTTGATATTAAAAGACTTCTATAGCCCACCAGTACAAGATCCTTAGTCAACCCTTTTTGAGCCTGAGCCTATTTGTTCAAAAACCACATCACAAACCTTCATTCGTTCTCTAATGACCCTCTCTTGGCACCCATTCTTTCCTTGAGCACTCATGATGAACAATAGTCAAAAATCACAAGTTTGGGGGAGAGATGAGGAAATTCATAGTGATGAAAGGAATTGTCATAAAAGAAAAGGCCAATGAAAAGGGTGAATTGCAAAACAAGGCAAAAAGAAAAGAAAAGAGTTGAAAGGATTCAATAAAGCAAAAGCAAAAAGGCTTGAAATGATTAAAAGAAAGAAAAGGGAGAAAAGTGAGCTTCAAATAAAATAAAGAGTGACAATGAGTCTCTCTAAGTCCCCCAAGGAAGAGATTAAGACTCAAAGAGTCAAAGAAAATAATGAGGCAAAATGTAAAAAAAAATGGAGTGCTTAAGGAGAGATGTTCAATAGTAGTTCATCCTGTCCAAATTTTATCCAAAAAGCCTTCATTACATCTCACTAAAGTCCTATAGGATCTCAAGTTGAGTGAGATTTAATTAGTTGTGATTTACACAAGGGGCAAGCCTATGGTACTTAAAGCCGGACTTGTGGCATTCTTTTGAGAGTGAAGAGAGCACCCCTTGATGATCCCAATTTTGAGAGTGCATTCTATTCAGTGAGATGAGCCCATGGAGAGTAGAGGAGAAAGAGTATGGGATCCACAATGACTTAGGTGAAAGGGATAAGCTCTTTGACGAATTGTGTCAACTCTTGAAGCTTTGGTGTCACGTTAGATCTAGTGAACTAAGAAATTCATTGCATAATCTTGTCAATAATGCATTTGTGTCGAGGGTAATTGTTAGTCCCAATTGAAGCCTGATGAAGTCATATTTGAACAGCTGAAATACTTTCTCTTTTATTTACGGAGGTGGAAGTTATCTTGTTTGCTTGAGGACAAGCAAAGACTTAAGTTTGGGGGAGTTGATAACTAGGGATTTGTACCTATTATTTACTCTCGTTTTCTTAGGTTTTGAGACAAAATTGCATTAAGATACTCTCGAAACTTGATGCAAGTTGTTTAAATTGCAGGATTTGAGTTGAATTGGAGATGTTGACTAAAAATAAGTCAAAGAGGAGCAGAACTTGCACTAGCCCAAAACCCAGTAGAAGCGCTGAGAGCGCCAATATTCCGCTGCAGCGGTTGTCACTTCGCTGCAGCGGAATTCCATCCGCTGCCCAGGTTAAAAGTCCAGAAGACTCTGGTTTTGAGTCCCAGCTGAGCCGCCATCCACGCTAATATTCCACTGCAGCGGTTGTCACTTCATTGCAGCGGAATTCCATCCGCTGTCCCGGTACATATTCCAGAAGACTCTGCTTTTGAGACCCAGCTGAGCCGCTACCCATGCTAAAATTCCGCTGCAGTGTTGTCCTCACCGTTGCAGCATTATCCTCACCGCTGCAGCGTTGTCCTCACCACTGCAGCGTTCAAGTATCCGATAGGAGCGAATTCCTAAGCTCGAAGACTTGCCAACCCGAAGTTATTCATAATAGCGCGATCAGCGGATATACTTCCGCGCTTTCAGGAACCGCTGCGGTGCTGAGAAATTCCATTGGGAGAGGAATAGAGATGCTGAAAGTACCCAAGTCCAGAAGCGTTGCAGTGGTTGTTATTCCACTACAGCGGAACCCAATCCGCTGGAGCGCATAGAATTCCGCTAGGAGCGAAATTTCCGTAGGGGAAATTTTGTCCAGTATTTTCAGCCTAGTATAAATATAACTTTTTCTCATTTTTAGGGCATCAGACAATAGAGTGAGCTCATGAATAGTGTTTTATTCTGTTTTGAGTAATTTTAGCTTAGATTCTACCATACTTCTTAGATTTTCTTCTTGTAATCAACATTTATGGGTTTAATTTCATCATCTATCTTAATTTCTTGCATGATAATGAGTAGCTAGACCCTCAAGCTAGGGTTGTGACCCAACCCTAGTGTGGGTAACTAATGGGTCTTCTATTTTAGGATGAATTTGTGATTGGGTGTATGACTTTTAGTCTATTCCATGCTTCATTGAGTGAATTAGTGGTTGCAAACACTAATTTATGCCTTTTTGACTAGGGTTATTCTTGAGAGAGATGACCCAAGTCTAGGTAAATAAGCTAACAAGGTATTGGGGTGAACTAACGAGAGTGATATCCCCAATAAAAGGGTATAAACTAGAGATAGTGATACCCGACTTGAGCCATTTAATTTGATTTGTTGGAACACCTAAAAGGGCTTGAGAAAGCCAATTCGGGCATAGTCACCCAAATTATCGAGAGGTGTTGGGTGAGTAATTTAGTATGAGGTTATGTCATTTTCCCATAATTCACAAGCTTATCCTAGATTTTAGATCTCATTAGTCACTTGCCTAGGAGTAAGTTGCAACCCTAGTGCCTTTAATCATTTGATAAAAATCCACAAAAATATTGTAGTTAGTTAGATAATAGTACTTTTTAGATTCAACCTTAGAATAGAT
Organism: Nicotiana knightiana; assembly: GCA_005239525.1. Classification (NCBI taxonomy): domain Eukaryota; kingdom Viridiplantae; phylum Streptophyta; class Magnoliopsida; order Solanales; family Solanaceae; genus Nicotiana; species Nicotiana knightiana. The sequence continues at coordinate 55,611 of ML370160.1, forward strand.
TCAAAACAAAATTATGTTGAGAAGAGAAATTAAGAACATGAAACACTACTAAATCAAGTAGAAACTCGACTCCCATTTCATAACTCCCGGTGGATATCGATCCCGACCCTGTCGGGTAAAAGCTGCTTCGACCCTGCCTTGCTACTTAAATAGTGGTATAGGTGGGCGTAGATCACGTGCTCTGAGAAATACACGAGGGAACCTGCGAAAATCACTCTGGTTCTGATTCCTTAATTCGAAAGGTGATCAAAGCAGGTTATTATTGGGACAGCATGGAAAGGGACACCAAAGAATTCGTCCGAAAATGCGACAAGTGTCAAAGATTTGCACCAATGATCCACCAACCCGGTGAACAGCTACATTTAGTCTTGTCACCATGGCTGTTCATGAAATGGGGAATGGACATCGTCGGTCCCCTACCAACGGCGCCAGGTAAAGCTAGATTTATGTTATTTATGACTGACTACTTCTCAAAATGGGTGGAAGCACAGGCCTACGAGAAGATAAGAGAAAAAGAAGTCATCGAATTCATCTGGGATCACATCATGTGCCGATTCGGGATCCCCTCCGAGGTAACGTGTGATAACGGGAAGCAGTTCATCGGAGGCAAAGTAACAAAGTTTCTCGAGGATCACAAAATCAAAAAGATCCTATCAACGCCCTACCACCCGTGCACAGATTTTCAGGCCGAGTCCACAAACAAGACCATCATTCAAAACTTGAAAAAGAAGTTAGAAAACGCGAAAGGAAAATGGAGAGAAATGTTTCCCGAGGTGTTGTGGGCATATCGGACAACCTCTAAATCAAGCACAGGAGAGACACCGTTCTCTTTGGTATATGGGTCTGAGGCTTTGATACCGGTCGAGGTCAGAGAGCCAAGCGTCAGATTCTGACATGCAACCAAGGACTCAAACAATGAGGCCATGACTACAGCCCTCGAACTATTAGATGAAAAGCGAGAAGCTTCACTGGTCTGGATGGCCGCCCAAAAACAAAGGATCGAAAGATACTATAATAGGAGAACAAACCTCCGACACTTCGGAGTTGGGGAATTATTCCTAAGGAAAGTCACCCTAAACACTCGAAACCCTAATGAAGGGAAGCTAGCCTGAGCTGGGAAGGACCGTACCGCGTCCTCGGAGTAATCGGCAAAGGGTCCTACAAACTCGGCACCAAGGAAGGCAAGCTACTTCCAAACAATTGGAACATATCAATGCTCAAAGGCTATTATTGCTAAGGTATAACCTTCTCCCTTTTTATTTTGTGCTTAACACTAATTTTTTACAGGTGTCCGATGGAAGACACCGCAACACCCTTCCACTTGAAGACCTTGGGTTTTAAAACATGCGTTTTACTCTTTTCCTTCGGTCGAGTTTTATCCCACTAGTGTTTTACCTCTTCAATCATCCTCAAATACTGGGGGGCATCCCCCGGAAGATCACCTCCTCAAAGAATCGAAATATGCTAAAAAGGGTCTCGACAAAAGAATGATGTATCGGACTAAACGGTCAAATGAACCGTGTCCGCATAGAATAATCGAACCCTCGACGGTGAAAACATGTATACTTGTACCAAGTAATCGAAGGAAAATATTTTATCGACAAAACACTTCATGCTCCAAAGAAATTCACTATTCCCACAAGAAACGGCTCCAGAGCCAAGGGCGCCCGAACCCTCGGGGACTCTATAAGCCATATGAACATCGAAATACAAGCCCTCATGAGGCAATATCAAATCTGTAAGACCTTAACAAGGCATGTTCAAATTTATAAGCCCTCAATGAGGAAATATCAAATTTGTAAGACCTTAAAAAAGGCATAATCCCAACTCGGGGCAGTCCTCGACAGTCGGCTCATCGAGCTATCAAAGTCGAAACCGTAAGACCTCAATCAGGAAATTTTGAGCGCATAAGCCCTCCATGAGGCACCAATGTAAGCCCTCCAAGAGGAAATATCACCAACGAAATCCCTCCATGAGGAAACCTCGAGCTCGTAAGCCCTCCATGAGGCAATATTAAGCCCTCCATGAGGCAACATTAAGCCCTCCATGAGGCAACATTAAGCCCTCCATGAGACAACCTCGAGCTCGTAAGACATCCGAGGTGCTCATTTATCGTCACATAACGGCTCATAATCGAGGTTATTTTAATCCGTCGAAGAGTCGGGCGAACACAAAAACTTCAAAAAGTCTTTAACGAGGGAAGTTTATAGCCATAATAGAGGAAGTACCGACCCAATGCGTAAGAGCCTAAGCGTCAGCCATATTAAAGGTCGTACCGACCAAATGCGTAAGAGCCTAAGTGCCAGCCATATTAAAGATCGTACCGACCCAATGCGTAAGAGCCTAAGCGCCAGCCATATTAAAGGTCGTACCGACCCAATGCATAAGAGCCTAAGCGCAAGACTAAAGTGCCTCAGGGCCGATTTATATGCCTAAGGTTTTCTTACCTTAAAGTCCAACATATCGGACTAATCATCAACAATCATCAAAGTGTATTCCAAGAGACCAGGAAAAAACAAGGAGTGACGAAAGGCCTTTCGTATATGATAAAGGTTCACAAAGCTTATTTACAAACCTCAAAGTCGGAGCCCTTGCATAGGGAGAAAGAATAAATGAAAACCTAACCTACCGCCGGGATGTACCTTCAACGGCTCCCTCGGAGGTTATGCCTTCAGCGTCTTTCCCCCTTGAGGACTTCGCCTTCATCTTCATCATCTTCTGAGCCACTGCTCGAATCATCTTCGAAAGAAAGAAGGGCCGCTGATTCCACTTCTAGGGTCTTCACCGTATCGATCTCAGTAGAGAAATCGAGGGCCCTTTCATGTATTTCCTCGAGAGCCTGCCTCCGAGATCTTAATCGAGCATGCTCCAGGGTTCGGGAAAGCTCAAGCTCGGCCTTCTCAGATGCTTTCCTGGCCTGGGCATTTGCAGCAGCAGCATCGTCTTTGTACGAAGATATGAGCGCATCGGCTTCAACCTTAATTGAAGATAGCGTGGTGACCGATTCAGCATAGAGGTCATTATACTTACTACTCTCCGCCCTTGCATCCCAAAGACGATGCTCAATCGAGGATAACTTCTCTTGGAGGGTATCTCTCTCAGAGGTTATCTCGTAACGCACTGCTTAAGTCCAAGGATCTTAGCATCCCTGGCTTTGAACCCTTCTCGTATCAAGGAATCTTTCTCCTTAAGCTGCAAAGATCAGCTCGAAAGTGTTAAGTGCTGAGATCGGGAAAGAACAAAAATAAAGCATACAAAGACTGTGTTACCTGCTCGTAAAGATCACTTTGTTCCCGAGTTACCGTTGCTAAATGAGCTTGGAGGTCAAGCAATTCTTCCTCTTTTTTGGCAAAAAGAGCCCTGAGCTCGTCCACCTCCCATGTAAACCTCCTACACTCCCCCTCGTAATGGGTCAACCCAGCCTGAAACTTGGCAGTGACCCGATTATAAAGCACTTTCGCCTGAAAGCATAAAGGAAGGAAAGTCAGAGAAATAATGATCAAAGCTCGAAGCAATCAACGAAAAAATTACTTGTTTACAGAACCTCTCGGCGTCTTCGAAAATGAGCGAGGCATTAAGTTCGGTATTCTTCTCGGCCATAGTGAAGTGCCCTTCAATTACGTCCTTCCCTCCGAGAGGCGCCCCCGCGTTGGAAGATTCTATATTATGGGCATCCTGTATCTCCCACGGGGAAAATTGTGGAACCGGTGGAGAATCACCTAGATTAATAACCCCTGCTGGATCGATCGAGACCTTTGGCTCATAACTGGGCTCCCTTAACTCATCTACCGAGTGCCCTTCGGCCCGGGGAATATTTTAGCTGTCAACCGGTTCAGAGACATCATCCGACCCACCCTCAAAAGCCTCTTCGGCCCGAGGCGGGATGGCATCATCGACCTTTAGTTTAGAAGCCCTCGGCTAAGCAAAAGCCAAAGCAGTTACGCTTCCACTTCCCCCGGGCGATATCGGGGAATCATTTTTCTCGTTTAAGGCAGCGGAGTCAGCCTTAGACTTTTGCACTCTAGCCCTCTTTGGCTTCAAAGACTCAGTCGGCAATTTCCCTTTTCAGTTCTTCTCCTTATTTTGGTTTTGAGGCATTTACTTCCCCGGGCGGTGCTTCTCTCATCAAAGAGGCCTCCCTTAGGCCTGCATAAGCACAGAACGTAAGAACGAGAAGTTATAATATATTCAGGGCATATCTCTTTTAAAGAACTCAGGTATGGCAAGAGGGAAGGCCCCGCCATGATTTTTAGCTTCCCATCGGCCCCTGGCCAGGTTGCGCCATACGCGCTCAGCATACAGGCAGGTCGAATCGAGCTGGCGAACCCAGCGCGAGAGATCCTTAACCGCATCGGGATTCCAGGCAACAGCTGCATCATCAAAGTGATTTAGTTCAAAGGGAAGTTGGTACGGAGAAAAGTGAAAAAATCTCATTTAAACAATTAACTTACGATTCATATTCCATTCCTCAGGGAATGGCATCCTTTCGACTGGAATCAGATCCGGGGTCCTAACTCGAACGAAGCAGCTCATCCACCCTTTGTCATTTTCTGATTTTTCATCACCAACGTTTACTTTGTTAGCTTCCGCATGACGCCTTGTTATATCCTAACCTAACATAATATGCCTCTTTAATACAACTGTCATTACCCAAAATGTTTGGGGGTGATAAGATGTTGATCGTGGTTACAAAAAAGAAGGTATATAGAAGGTAAACTTACACAACTGTCCCAAATAAGTCTCAACTTACCAACCTCTAGCCATTAGTCATAAACTTACCAAAACTAGCCAAGCACTTATAAAAATTGAAAAATCAAATAAATAAGTTTCTTTATCTCAAAGAATCACATGTAAAAATCTCCTTCCATATTTTTAAGTGTGATTAGCAACATTAGATGCAAGACGGAAAGGAAGTTTCATGGATGAGGTAGCAAATAAGGTTATGAAATATAAAAAAAAATATACAATATTCCAAAAATCAAAAATAGATTTTTTTTTTCAATGGGGGGTATAGTTGAAATTCATTGAAAACATATAGATAAGTCAATATACAAAATTTGAGGAAGATTGGAGGTGATTTGGACTGGTTTTATATCAAAATTCGTAATTAAATCAAGTTCAAAAAATTCTCCTGCGACACGTGTATCAATCATGTATCACACACACAGATATACATGGATATACATGTGATACACAATTGATACAAATATGATACATATGTGATACATAAATGATACACAGTATGATACACACATATTTTTTTTCATGTTCAGTTTTTACTTCGAATTTTCAATTCAAATCATCTCAAAACTTCACTAAATCATCGCAGAACTGATATTTCAAGCTCCATAAGATGTACCTAATATATTCTAATAACACACACTCAAAAGAAAATAAAAATTTGATCTCTTTTTGCTACAAATAGCTAATTGGCTAATATTAGTAATATTTTATAAATTGACTAATTTTTGTAATGAGCTACTTATAAATGAACATAACTGGTAATTTTCCTACATGTAATTCACGTGAAGCAATGTCCTCCCCCTAATATGATAATAATCCAAAGTTTTCAAAATTGTGCTTTTCTTTTAATTGATTTTTCTTACCTAGAAAAGATAAGATTAGCGGATTTGTTTAAGCTAAAAGCATTAGCACAAACTTTAAGTTATCTGGTTTTATCATTAGAAAAGCATAAATCATGTTATCTTGTTAAGACGGTGTCGAAACTGAGTTGGCCTAGAGTTAAGGTCCAAATTCACTAAAATACTAGCTTGCTTCCACTAATAATATACGTTTAGTTTGAGATGAT